>CAKKTI010000156.1:0-43809 GCA_920105805.1 Condylostoma magnum
CACCCTTACACCCTTACACCCTTACACCCTTACACCCTTACACCCTTACACCCTTACACCCTTACACCCTTACACCCTTACACCCTTACACCCTTATTAGGTTAAATCTTTAAAATGTCATCAAAATCATAATTCCATATTTACTATGTCAAACGAATATATCAATTTATAGATATTTTGATTCTAATATATTAATTGATTTTATCTTACTGTTTTAATTATAGTTTTACTTATAATAATATCAAACAATTAAACTAAATTTAATAATCAAAAACTAATCTAATCTCAGAGCCTAGGTAAGCATCATTTCTTAAGGCTATTGCTTCAATATCAGAGAAAGTTGATGGCCAGTAACAACAACTTGATTTATCTTGTTATAGTAATCCTAACCGCTTGTAAATAGCTGCAACAAGTTATGAGCAAAAGAAATCTTAATATTATTCTCCATCTGAATTTTTACGTCTTAGCTTATTAATATTTAGTCTATAAGGTAATCCTTCAAACTCATCAATACACCTTTAAAAAGTATCATAGAACTCTTAATCCTTCGTTGTAATAAGCTACTTAAAGGTCATTCGCTTATACAGTTTATGCCAATTATTATCCAAAAAGAATCTTAACCTTACTGCCTAAACTCCTGTAACACTAAGTGATTCTAATATGTAGATGTCTCCATTATCTTAACTTTTAAATAAAATTCCTATGTGATCATAATTGCTATTCTATGCTATTCTCAATGCAAATGATCCAACTGTTTTACTTTTAAATAAAATTAAATCACCTGTATCAGCAATTTGAAGGAATTAAGGTCCTGATAGATATAAGTTTTTCCAGTATCGGGGTTTATCTATAGTATCAGATGTTCCTCCACTAGCTCCAATTGATAAAGCAATATGAGCATAGATAATTGTAGCCCATTATCGTAGTTATGTAAAGTCTTATAATCTCAACTTAAACCTTCTAGATCTTCCTCTTTAAACTAAATGTATTTCTTCATTATTATAAATATAAGCATCTACAGATATTAAATCAAAATTAAGTGAGAATCTTGGCTTTATTGCTCCCATAGTTAAATAACAGTTGAAGATCTTATTTTCTATTATAGCGTATCTAGATTTCCAGTTTCCAAAGCAATTGTCTCTCGAGTTAAATCAAATATATCCCTCTGCTCTAGGTAAAAGAGATTCAGATTGAATTCGATGAGCTATTTTTATGTGTTTTGGCTTATCTGAAATCCCAGGCTTATATTTCATTGGTCTTTGTTCTAGATTATCTTCTAAGTCTACTGTTTCTATACTCGAATCGGCCATTATTATTTGGTATTTTTCTAACTAATCTAAGAAGTTATAACAATATTAATACCAATTTTAGAATAACTAAAAATTAACTAAACATTTTGCTAGTTCAACATCTAATTCTATTGCTCTAATCAATTCCTATAAGTCACTGAATACAGCTTCAGATCTCAAATAATATCGAACTTCTACTTCAACCTGTGTTCCTACTAAATTTCCCTAAAAGTCACATACGTATGCTTCAAAAGTTTTAGACTCACAGTTAAATTGCGGATTCCACCCACATGAAATAGCAGTTATATAGTCTTTATCTGGGTCTTACTCTAGTTTTATAGTTCCTGCATATATTCCAGGAACCAAAGTATCAAGTAAATTTTTCTGATCTGGATCAATATTGGCAGTAGGGAAACCAAGCTATGTTGATCCTCTATTAAATCCTGTTACAACAGTTCCCTTTATCAAAATAAGCTCTGAGATCGTCTAATAATTTTGTCAAAATGATGAATCTTCTATTTAGGGCAATTAAGGTATATTTGACCAAATATATTCTAAAGAATTTGAAGAAGCATTTTAACCAGGAAATTTTATGTGTTAGGAATTATACCCTTATTAAATCAAATTTTAATGAAATTGCAAGCTTTTGGTATATATGCAATCTTCGTGGGAAAATTTCTAGAAAAAGTTTTCAGGGGTAATTGAAATCAATGGAAAATTATTGAAAACATTAGGATAAGCAGACTCTAATTTATCACATAAGTCCTTTTCTAAAAAGCTATAAATAGATAGGCTATGAGTTTATTACAAACTTTACAATGCTTAAATAGCTTTCAAATGAGGGCGTGCACAATGAATATATTTGTGCACGAATTCAGGCATTAAAGTGTTTTAATTCAGATTTGAAATATCTTTAAGCTATTTTGAGTAGAATTATGAAATATCTGTAGATGGTAGGACTCTATTTGTTCTGGCTAAACAAAAAATTAAGCTAGCAGTATCAAACACCAAGTCAAGATCGATTATTAGAGACTGCGTCATATTTATTACTTAAAAACTAATTAAATACAATATGACAATCAATTCGGTTAATAAATCTACATCCTTCAAATACATATTAAAGTCTTAAATACATTAATAAAATTATGGCCTTTGAAGACTAGAATGACTCCTTAGCAAGTTACTACTCTGAATTTTTGGAAGAACCTGAATACATAAGGTTAAATCGAGAGTTTGATTGGCTACATCCTGAGATGCACGAACATAAGTATAACCTTGCCAATCTTGATGGATTTATAAATTGGCCTTAGGATCCTGTATATTCTTAGGAAGAAGAGATGGAATTAGATACCTTCTTCCCTGAAAGTGAAATAGATGCTTAGGAGTCTTCTAATAGTAAGCGCAAACGCAGTTTTATCGAGAAGATGGATTTGTATGAGCTAATTCCTGAGGAAGACTCATGGAATATTAACAGATTATTTTAATTAGACCCTACTAATAGTGATAATATGTTCTTTTATAAGCTTAATTTGGAGTATCAGTAACTAAAAGGTATTGACTAAGGATATTTTATTGCTGATGATTAAAGAACAGAATCAGATGCAGGAACTAGAAGATTTTGAAGCAAGGAGGAGGAGTATTTACTAGAGAAAATGATCTAATACTACAGTCATAAGTAGTAAATTCCTGAAGAAGCTTGAACAAAAATGGCAAACATATTAAATAGAAGTCCTTGTAGTATTAGAAACAAAGCTAAACGTAAAAAGTAATTAAGATAAACACAGAATTAGAAAAATAATCAGATAGGCTACTTAAAGATGATAAATGAAGCAATAGCTTAATTATCTTAATAATGTGGTACAAAGGATCAAATTGTCAAATAAATCTAAACAATGTATGGTTAATAACTTGACTCCAGGGGGACATGGGTAAGAACAGTGAAATAACTACTATCATCACATTTCAATAAAATTCCAGGTATTATAAAACTAATAGATAACTATACTCCCGAAATTAATCGTTGCAATACCATGCAAGATTATATTATATACTGTTTAAGTTAATATGGCCCTCTAACTGTTAAGCAACTAAAAGATTCAATTCGAAGTAATTTTGGCAAATGGTTAAACAATAAAGTCTCATCCGACTCTAGCCTACAAACATGAGAAAAAACTTTGTTAAAGAAGTTGAGAAGTTGTAAATTTGTAGATTAAACTCAGAATCAAACTCGGTTCTCTCTCTAGTCCTAGATAGTTTATATAGTTAATAAAAAAATATTAGGAAAATTATGGATTTCAAAAACTTTCTTATCTACTTGAATACTAATTAATGTAGTTAATAGTCTACTATTAATACTTATTCTAAACTCTGATTTTATACCAATCTTGTCAAATTAGTTTGATCACCCATTTTACTAGATCATTTTCGAAGTTTAAAATTTTAAATAAATGCAAAAAGAAACTTTAGAATAAGAAAAGGCAATTCCACTAATCTAGCTTGATTCTAAAACAAATCAATTTCAACTATCAGCAGAAGCGCATACTCTAACTTGAGACTATATGTCCAAAAGCTAACGTAGTTAAGCTGTTTAAAATATTGAAGAAAGCCTAATCAATTAAATACACTAAATAGAACTTCCAATAAGTTCATAATAGCTAAAGGAAAAGATGAAAGAAATAAAATAACTATAGCTTTAAAGTTTTTAGGAGAAAAGCATGGGAGACTATAGCCAATAATATGCATAAAGATTAAGATAAGTTATAAATTAAAGATTTATTGAGCTAAAGTAGAACAATAACTACGAAATGAGACAAAAGTGCTAAGATTATTTAATTTAAGCCTATTATCCAATAAAATAAGATGTAATGAGTTAAAGAATCAACAATCTTTAGGAGTTCAAACAAAGAATTAGAGACTTCATTAAAGAATTTTATTAAAATATTCCAAATGGATAAAAGAACTAATCTCAACTATAAGAATTTTGCTTATAGGCTATGCAAGATTCAGCTGAGTTTTTTGAGCAAGCAACAATTGATTCAAAGAATTCCCAAATTAAAATTCTATAAGAAAAAAATCAAACTTTGTAAGCGGTATAGGAATAATAAATGAATGATATTAACACATAAAACCAATAATATAAGCAAAAACTAGAATCTCTAAATTAGTAATTATCTCTACTCTAAGCTAAAAACGCCCAGTTGTAGGATAATTTTGAAAAACAAAGAGAATAATATGATTAGGGTGAGTAATCCATGAGGAAAACAATTAAAGACTTAAAATTAGAAATGGCTACAAAGCTAGATGAGGCAACTTAGTAATCATGATAATATGAAGAAAAGATGAAAAACATGTAGAGAATCTTGTATTAAAATGATGCCTAGAAATTATAAGAAAAAGAATTGCTAATTTAGAAAGTTGAATTTCTAGAATAAAGTATTAAAGAATTCTAAAATAAGCAATAAGAGTAGACTCAATAAACTTTAGATCAGAAAAAGCAATATAAAGAATAAAAAGTAAGCATAACTAATAAGTATTAAGAAGATTTATTAAAGGTTAGATAACAGTTAGAAGAGCAAATTGAAAAAACTCAATTATTAGAAGCTTAATTATATTAATAAGAACTTACAATAGAAGAATCGAATAATTAAGTAGAATCCATGAAGTAATAAAGGCATAATGATTATGAAGACTTGAAATAAGAGTATGAAATTTCAAAGGATCTTTTAAAAAGAAAAGATGAATAAATCAAATAAAATCTATCTAAACTATCTTAAGAATATGAAGAAAGGTTACATGATTTACATATAAAAATGGAAGAACTAAAGAAGAAAAATAGAAGTTCCGAGCTGTAAATTACTTAAAATGAAACTAAGGTAAACAAAGAAAACGCAATACTTATATAAAAGAATGAATTTTTAGAATAAGAAGTAGTATAACTCAAGCAATAGATAGAAGAAGAAAAGTAAAGGCAAGAATAAATGCTTATAGCTATTAAAACCATAGAAAATACAGATCAAAAAGATGCAATCGAATCAACTATACAATTAATTTAAAATCATCATCAATAAGACTTAATAAAGGTAAAACAAACCTATTAGCTATAAGTTGAAACCCTTTAATAATAAATTGAGGATTTAAATAAAATTAACGAGTAATAACAACTTGAACATAGGTTATAAATAAATGATTAACAGATTTAATAGCATATGCTTTAATAAGAGAATGAAAAACTCCTATAGAATAATTAATCCTTAAACAATGCAATTTTAGAATAGTAAGAAACGTCAAATGAAAGTTCTATCTAAGAAACTTTAAAGCAAAGAATATCCGAATTAGAATCTTAATTATATGAATATTCTGATAAGAATTCAGAGAATCTATAACTATTAAACCAGGAAAATGAGGCATCGCTTTCGTAATTAAAGTCATTTTATGAATAAGAAAAAATAAGATTGGAGTAAAGGATAACAGAAGATAAGGAAAAGTTTTAAGATAGGATTAATGGTGTAAGTGAAGAATACGAGCACAGATTAAGATAAGATTAAGAATAATATGAAGAAGATTTAGCAGGGCTTAATGAGGAAATAAGAGAATTAGAATATAAGCATTAGGAAGAAATGGCAAATTAAAAATGTTAATTAGCTCTAGCTGAGTAAAAGATTGAAACACTTGAATAATATTTAACAGATGTTAAGCAAAACTATCAAAATCTAAAAGAAAAGCATGGCAATGTTAATAAGATTTTAACTGGAATAGCTCCTATTAGCTAATACTCAATAAAGCATTTAGATTTATAACCCTTGAAAAATGTATAGGGTAGTGGAATTGAATAATAATTACAATTACTACTTTAGGAAAGGGATATTTTAATTTAAAACTATGATAAGATGCAAAGCTATGTAGACGATAAGGATAGAGAAGTAGCAACATTAAACTATTGCAAAAATTAATTAGAGAACTTATGTAGTGCACGGGAATAAGAATTAGAAGAACTTAGGGATCTTCATAATTAAGATAAAAGTACTTTAATGGAAAGATTAGAGCAAACGAATTAACAAAAGTAAAATATTGCTGAAGAATTTAATATGAATAAAAGTGAATAAGGTAAAGAATTAGCCTTAGCTAATTAAAAGATTGAATTTTAAACTTAAAAGATCAACCAATTAGAAAAATTGATTCAAGAAAGTAATTAAAAGTAAGAATAAATCATTAAAAAGATAAAGATTGAAACTCAATAGGAATTATAAGATACAATCTTTAAAGCTAATACTGAAAAAAATTAGTTAGAGTAAAAAATAGAACTAAAGAAGTAGCAAGTAAAATAAGTTAAATAAGATTTCAGCAACTAAATTAAGTAAATTGAATAAGAAAAGCTAGTTAAGCAGCAAAAGGAAAACTCTCGTTTAAGCTCAGAAGTTAATAAAAGGGAAGTATAAATAAAAAATTTGTAAGCCCAGATAAAAGAGCTAAATGAAAATTATTAAAATGAATAATATTAACTAGAACTGAAAAGAGACAAATTAAACTCTATAATATAAGATATGGAAAGCTAAATATAATAGAAAGAAGCATATCATGAAAGGGATAAAACTTTATGGGATAATAAATTCAAATTCTTAATGTAATAACGAGACTAAGCAAGATAAGACTTGTAGGAAACTTAAAAGAAATTTGACTTAACTTTATAAAGACTTTAAAAGCGAGGACATTTAGAAAAGGATAAAATAGAAGTTACGACTTCATCGTTAGTATAATCTATAGAATCAAGATACTCTAGCCAAATGAGAGATATCTAAGATTCCTCAGCCTCTTAAGTAAGCTAATTAACAGCTAAAAATAAAGCTTTAGAAGCTGAGCTTAAAGCAATAAAAGAGTAATATGAATTCGAGAAAAAAGGTAAAACAATAAATTCAGATTACCTACAGAGAAGAGTTAATGAATTACAATAGGCAGAATAGAAATACTATGATGAGTTAGAGAATATAAAACAATAAAAGGAATAAAGCATACTAGAAATAACTTAATCATATAATGATGAAAAAGACTCAATTAGATAAAAGTTACAAGAGTTAGAATAAAGAACAAAAGAATCTGAGTAAGCAAAAGGAGGATTAATCTTGAAATATGAATAGGAAAAAGCAAAGTGGACAATGGAGAGAAACCATCTAATCTCTTAAAAAAATGAAGCCTTGTATATGGTAGAACGATTGGAAAAGAGAAAAGAAACTCTTCTAAGGGAAAATGAAAAATTAAAAGGAGGCAAAAGAGTATGTGGTATTCCCAAATAAGAGAACATGAATCCTACTAGAAGTATGATTGGATCTGTAAACTAATCTAACATTTCATTTGAAGACATTTTCTCATAAAAGACATTCTTTAGTGGAGCATCTAATGAGTATGAGGGTTCTCCTAAAGCACTACGCTCAAATAATATAACACCTATGAGAGCCTAAAGCCCAATGGTCAGAGGAACTCGCTGGAAATTTGAGAGGAGAGAGTAAGTTTTGTAACGATTTTATTAATTTGATCTTGTTAAATATCTTCTCCTATAAGGAGAGCTGAAGGACTTTCTGCGACAGATTACACTCTTCACAAATTCTCTTCTTTTTCTCATTGGAATCTAATCTAGTTTCTTATACAATCTCCTACCTTTAGGTGTTAAAGGTGTACCATTAAGTTTTAAAAACTTACTTTAAGAAAAGGCGTCAATGTGTCTTAAGATTTACCCATTGTTAAGCAATTATACCTTTTTATGCAGAGGGTCTCTGGGGTATTAATTTACTATATTGAAAGCATTATAGGATCTATTCCAAAACCCTGTACAGCCAGTTGATAGATTCATTTTATAAACTAATTACTTACTAAAGATTGTCTAAGTCCATAGGAGTTGCCAAGTCAGTCATTGAATCGATCTCCGTTTGATAATTTGGGAAGGGAAGCTCTTCATCTCTACCGGTTAGTATTTCTAATGCAAAAAAGGAAGAAGGAAGGCCTCCTACGCGTTATTCTTGGTATGCTAAGTTACGTTCTATGAGTAATCTGAAGGGTAAATGAGATCCGTATACATAGGATAAATTTTTCAAGGATTCTTACTCTTACTTTAGAAGCTGAGAAAATTAATCTTCCATTATATATTTAAATGGAAGAGGAAAATGATTTCTTAATTTCTCCGATTAGAACCTCTGGGTAAATTGAGCCTACTATTGAAGGAATCATCAAAAGAAGGAAAGAAGCAAGGGAAAAAATACCAAAATAAATTCCAGAGGTTATAAATTTTAATTCAAAAGATGAGCCACCAACTCCTTTCTAATCGCTATATGCAGAGCAATAGTAGAAGAGTATTTATATAAGTTAGTATAGCCAACCTATTAAAAGAAAGTCGCATGTGTTTAGATTAACTGATCCTAAAAGAATGAATTGAGATTTATTTGTAATGTTGCTATCTGCTTGAAATTGCTTCTTTACACCTTTATAAATAGGGTTTAACTTTAAATTAAAAGGAGAGGAAACTGTAATAATTGATACTGTTATAGATGGATTTTTTGCAATAGATATATATTTCAATTTTAAGACTACCTTTTATAGTTCTATTACTGGAGATGAAATATTTAGCAAAAACTTAATATTCAAGAACTACATAATGGGGAAATTCTGAATCGATTTATTGTCTACAATCCCTACTGAGTTGATTATATATTTAATAAATCCTGAAGATGAGTAAGAAGGAGATCTAAGTCCATATACTTTTTTAACAATGCTAAGTTTATTAAAATTATATAGGATTTCAAGACTTAATCATCTCATAAAATTTTCTAAGTCAAAAGGAGAGGTGAAAATGGCTATTAGAATTATTCAACTCTTCTTCTTCATTCTTATGTACATTCATTTAGTTGCATGTGCTTGGTGAATAGTTGCAAAATATGATGAATAATGAATTCCTCCTACTGATTTTATGTATATTGAAACAGATATCTATGGCGAAACTTTTTACTATCAGTATTGGATGGCCTTTTATTACTCTATATTATTGCTAACTGGTGGAGATATTGGGCCAAGACACTCACTCCATGCATGTTTCAGTAGCTTTATGATAGTTTTCGGAGCTATTATAACAGCTGTTATGTTTGGTGATATGGCTGTTTTAATGAGTAATATGAATATAAGAGGAACTAAATTCTAAGAGGCTTAAAATACAGTAAATAATGCAATGAAAAACATGTCTCTCCCTGAAAGGCTTCAATAAAAGATCTAAGATTACCTTATTTTTACAGAGGATAGTTTAGGTACTATGGAAGATTTTACAGTTTTTAAAAAGAATATTTCCCCAAGTTTATATGATAAAGTGCTTCGATTCTTATTTGACGCAGTAATTTAAGATAATCCATAATTTTAGGTGTAACCATCTAACTTAATAGATTTCATTATAAGAAGCTTACAGCCTGAGTTTTACAAACCTGAATAAAATATAATACGTTAAGGCGACGAGCAATCAGACAAAGCTCTTTACTTTATTGCCAGAGGTCATTGCGAAGTTTTTGTAAAAGATATTCGAAATGAAGTAAAATCAGTCAGAAGATTAACTGAGGGGTATTATTTTGGTGAAATATCCCTTTTAACAAATATACCTAGAACAGCAACTGTTAATGCTTTAAAGTATTCAATTGTAGGTAAAATGCCATAAAAAGAATTTGAGTAAATGATTAGCATTTATAATATGGGAAAGTAAATATTTAGAAAGTAATTATATCTTTACAGAGATAACAATATAAAATTTCTACTTCATGCTTTAAAAAGAATTCCAGGATTTAGTAAGCTTTAAAAGCGTAGTCTCTTAGATATAATATACAGCATGAAAACCTCTTAATTTGAAGCAGGTGACTATATAGTGAAGCCAGGCGATGTTTAAAATAATATCTTAATACTAAGACAAGGAAAGGGAGAAGTAAGTTGTACTTTAAATGATTCATATTTAAATGAAATTCATAATTATATATACCACAACTCAACTAAATAAAGAAATAAAGGATTTTCCGATATGTGAAGTATGTAAGAAGTAGCATTTAATACTAGAATTAAAAAGTTTACTGATATGATTCCAGTTATGGGTGTAGCTGGTATTAATGGGGCAATTCATTCTAGTGAAATAGATGCTCAAGATAATATTTTAGGTAAGAACTGCGTAGAATTAGAACTAGATCACCTAGGAGCAGGCTCTGTTATAGGAGCCTATAGTATGTTATTAATGGAGCCTATGTCAATTCAAATAAAAGCTCTTGAAAGAACATACTGTATGACTATTTCAAGATCCTTTTTATCAAGTTTGAGGAAAAAAGACTATAGTTTGAATATAGGACTAAAGAAGCTAGAAGCCTGAGCTAACAATGTACCACATGTTATTGCAGATTATGAGTATGCATATGATGAAGATCCTGTGCTTGCTAAGTCTAGAAATTAAGAATGATTAAATTATTTGTTTAGGGCATCAGTTTTAAGAATAATTTGTGATAATAGAATTAGGAAATTATTAAATGTTCCAATGATTGCTCATCTGTTTTAGTCATTGGCCGTACAGAGTATGAGATAGAAAAATTAATATGCTAGATAAATTCTAGAAGATTCATAAAAGAATAAAGATACTGAAGAGTTAAAATAAATTAGCGGACATGTCAATATCATGAAAGAAAAGGTAAGATAAAATTTTGGTAATTTAAGAAAAATTTATCAATTTTTTGAGTAAAGGAAACTAATGAGAGAAGGAGGGAACGAGTTTATTGGTACTATGGATGATTATTATAAAACTATTCCCTTTAGATTTAGTAATTGAATATATTATTAAGTATTTGTAAAATGTTTTGTAAACCTATAATGATTCTATTTTCTTCCTTACAGTTAATCTTTTACTGCATCTCTATAAGCTTAACTGTTATTCTAGAGTCTTAATTATTTCCTCCAATAATTATTAAAGATATTTCTTAGAATTATAACTCTTAGTAATTTATGAATCAATTCAGAATACTTTAAGTCTCTTCAATCATTATATTTAGCCACTCTTAATTAACCAAACTGTCTCTACTTAGAAACTTCTATAAGTAGTGCTATAAATTTCCATCTTCTTACTATAAATGCTCAACTATCTTTCCTGATTAATCTTTTAGCTTTAAGTTTACAATATTAAAAATATTTGGTTAAGCTTATTAATTTTCTAGGTTGGTTTCATTATCTATTAATTTTATCTTTAAAGTGCTAGGATTAATATAATTTTACTTTAAATTTTAGATGCAAATATAAACATCATTATCTCTTTAGAACTTACCATAATAGATAGGCATTAATTCTGATAGCTTTTATATAGATTCATCAGTTTACTTCTGCTACTTTACATATTCATAAAACATTGCCTCAGATATACTTGCAATCTTAAAAACTCTATCTTTAGTATTTAAGCATACATTTTCTTCTAAAGCTTATTACTCATTAGGTAATGTTAATAACTTCTATCATATTTGAATTAGATTTTCTAAGGCTTCAATTACATCTACTTAAAATTTACTGTTATCACTTTTTCCATGTGCTTCAAATGTATATGAGAAATCAATTAGTTTAATAGTAACCTTTTTATTAGGCAATGAATCCGTAATTATAAGTATAGATGTTGCTATAAAGATTATTACTTATTAACTAATAAATCAGTCCCTTATTTTGGTAATCTTTCTAATGATCTTTATTACCTTTTATTTATCAATTTAATCATCATATGTTACTATCTTAGCAAAATGCATGTGTATATTTTATGGATTTACTCTTACAAATCCTTCTTTCTTATTTCAACTTTCTATGACATTGTTATTCTTGTCTTTTTAAGTTAATCCTGCAATCCTAACTCCTAATGATTCTGTTGTAGTATTAACTACTTTCAATTATTTACGCTCTTATCTTCATTATGGCTTAGTTGGTGTACACACTATTCTTCCTAGTTTTACATCTAAGAATTAAGGATTTCTATAATACTTACCATAGTAAGTTAATTAAATGTATCTTTCATTATTGATCATAACTATTCCATGAAATTTAGGGATTATCTTACTTAGTTCAAATAAATTGCTTTTCTGTTGTTGAA
This sequence comes from Condylostoma magnum, assembly GCA_920105805.1. Classification (NCBI taxonomy): domain Eukaryota; phylum Ciliophora; class Heterotrichea; order Heterotrichida; family Condylostomatidae; genus Condylostoma; species Condylostoma magnum. Next base: position 12,406 of record CAKKTI010000156.1, read on the forward strand.
TTCATTAGTAAAACTATATTTCTCCTGGTTTTGATTTTTTATAGATATAGTTTTCATCTACAAAAAATGCTCCAGAATGACCTCCTGACTAAGTAAATTCTTCCATTTTGATATTGTTATAAAATCTAGTAAATGGTTAGAAATTTAACATGGGATACAGAGAATATAAATCCAATACTAACAATCAAGTCTATGTTAAAGAAAAACATAATCTAGTTACTATCATACATATAGGGTCAGGCAATAGGACATCTGAAATCAATTCAAGGTCCAATAGGCCCTGTACCTTAAATTTAGCTATGCAATCTTAATTAGTCTACTGCTTTACAATGCTTCGAAAATTATTTGGAAAAAACAATTTATCCTTTTCTAGCGGACATTGAATCAGATAGCTCTTATATTTAGAGTCAATTTTAGAAAATTTGCTAATCTACTTAAAATTTTCTGAAACTAAAGTTAGGAATACCTGAAGACAGCAAGTTTATTTATTTATCTATCGGAGTTAATTAGGCCCATGCTATGCTGGTTAATTCGATATTATCTATTCGATAGAACAAAACATAATTTTATAGCATTGATAATTTTAAAAATGATAAAATATCAAGCAAAAATGATTAAATAAATAATGTTTTCTAATCTTAGATGGTTGATGATATTTTATTAGAAAACTGGATTTAAAAAGATCTTATTGTTATAACTTCTGCATATATTAATCATGAAAGTGCTTTAGTATGGTGGGAGGCAGGGATAGAGACCATTACGATTCAAACATAAGGAGATGGCTCCATTGACTATTAGTAATTAGAAGATGTTTGCTTAGATATGAATGAATAGTACTAAATTATAGGAATATTTAACGTTACAGCTTAATCTACAGGTGTTATCACAGATATTCAATAAGTTTCTAACATTATAAAGAGATATAATGGAATACTTATCGTAGAATCCTAATAGATCTTTTCTTGTATTGGATTAAAGCTATATGAAGAATATTAAATTTATGCATATTTAATATCAACTAATAGAATTATCGGAGGAATTTAAACCTCAGGCTTATTAATTGCGAAAAAGTGGCTTTTACAAGAATAATAGGAAGATTAATTATCAAAAAGTTAATTATTCTATATGACTGATAATGATCACATACTAACTCATTTTAGTGATAAAAATTTTAACAATAAATTGGAATTGATTAGAATTGGTCTTATAGTTAGTTTAAAAGATAAACTATCAGTAGACTATACAATATAACGATAATTATATCTTGCAGAAAAGGTAGCAGCTCGTCTTGCTAATAATCTAAACATAATTCAATTAGGCCCTTAAACAATTCCTAAGTATCCAACCTTCTCCCTTATTTTCAGATTCTAAAAAAAGTTTTTTCATTAGCGACTTATTTAAGCTATATTAAACGATTTCTTTGGTATTAGTGTTGAAGCAGTCATGGGCTTATAAGATCCCTATAGCATATAACTGATTTCTATTGATGATGACCAATTAGAGTAGTATTTTTAAGCATTTTAAAATGGAGATGAAATGCTTATGCCCGGATATATAAAGCTAAACTTCTAGTATTATTTTGAAAATGACTAGGTTGACTATTGTATCAATTGCCTTGAATTTATAGCTGAAAATGCAATTTATATAGCTCCCCTATATAATATGCAGATTGAAGATGGTTAGTTTATAATATTTACTTATTAAGGATAGAATATAGACTTTGAATAACTATAAAGTCTTAAAAGTATAAATTATAGTCAAGGAATGATGAATTATCAGATTCAAAATAAACAAAGTATTCATTGAATGAATGATATTATAGATAGGGCAAGTTAATTACTAGAATCCTTTAAAAGAAGTAACTATAAGCAAGTTAAAACTTAAAGCAACATTTCTAGTTCCTAGTTTAATCATTTGAGATGATATATTGATTAAGGTGAAGCTATTGATTTTGTGAAAGGAAAGTTTGTTCCCTTTATTGAATAAGATCCTCCTTTCTATCCAAGACCGTTTAAAAAAACAATAAGATCTCGCACAGTAAAATAACTTTAAACTTTAGATTAAAATTATTTCGAGTCTCGTAGATTCCATGTAAAAGTACCAAGAGAATTAAAGCGTAAAGTAATGAGTGCTATTGTGAATCATTCGTTAATTCAAGATCAAGATAAAGTTCTAATTGCAGTATCAGGAGACATAGCTTCAATTGCTTGTTCTATAATACTTCATGGTTTAATGTATAACTCATTATCTCCTTTTACTTTAGGGGCAGTATGCATTGATCCTATGGTTTCATCATATAATCCAGAATCTTTGAGCGATATTTTTAAAGAGCTAAATATCCCATTTTTAATTATTTAGAAGCCTATTGCAGACAAAGGAAGTTAATATAGTAGTGAAGACGACTATGTTAATTATTGTCATAGAGTAAGAAGATAACTAATATACAAAACTGCAATACTGAATAATTACAATACTGTAGTACTTTGCCATACTCTAGACTATATCACATAAAAGTTCTTTTAAAATTTAATTTTCAAGGGAAGAATTTAAGTACCATAAGCCAATTATTATTACAAAGATACAGGATTACGAATTATAAAACCTCTCATATACGCTAATTTTGAAGAGCTAAAAGACTTTTGTAATCTATACAAATTACCCATAATCCCTAATAATGGACTATAATGTTTTGAGTACAATAATGAAATCTGTAGAATTAGACAATTTTTAAGTGAAGCAATTAAACTAGACGATAATATGTATAAGAATGTTTATTGTGCATTTTCACCATTACTTATAAACAATATTTAAAGTGAAATATATGACTAGTTTGAGGAATATAGCGAATATGATTAAAGTGAAGATGAAGCTGAATCGATTCTTTATTTAGAAAGTTTGTCTACTAAGCTTGTAAGTCATTAGAATTCTGCATTAACCTAAAATAGTAGGGATAAACGAAATTGGAAATAAAATTTAGGCAAAGAAAAACCAGAAGATAAGAAAAGCTCAAAATGCTGCACTATCTTTTAGTAATTTAGATCTTATTTGAATAAAATAATACTCTATTATTTATCAATTTATATTAAATGTTTATATCTTCTCTTATACAATTAAATAGCTTTGACATCTAGACAATGAATTTCATATTGAAAGTCGCTAAAAGATTATTTATTACTCTATAATTGGCATCTACTTTAAGAGTCATAATCTATTTTATATTTTAAGTTGTATTACTATTGCAGCTTTATACCAGTGTTTATAATAAAACTAGAGATTTAATTGTTTAAGGGAATATTTGACGAATAGCATTGAGAACAGTAAATTAAGATTTAATTCTATATTACCCTACTGAAAGTGAATTTCTTTTTCCTCCATAATCTTTTCTGCTCTTCTTTACTTACATCTTTCTCTTTTTGTTTGATATTATGCAAAGCTACTTCTAATTGCTTAATATGATTTTATGCATTTGTTATTTGAAATTGCTATCTTGGAGTAAGCTTTTATCTTGGGCTTGCTAAACTAGGTAATTTTAAAGCTTATGGAGTAAATGATTTTAAGTCGTTTATTTCAGGTAAAGCTTCATAAGTCTTTTGGAAAAGAATTTACTACTTTTATGTACTTTTTCTTATATAAGTTCTTCTATTTTACGCATTACCTGTTTGCTTATATTTATGAAGAAAATGCTCAAATTCATTTTTCAATTCAAACGTATTGTTTCTTATTAGGAAAGAAGTAGATTTTTACTAAACAAGATTTGTTAAATATGGCTTTAAAGAATCTCTCGTTTTATCATATAAACTAAGACTTTTTCACTAATCAGCTTATATCAATTCGCATCGATTTTAATTTTCTTAGATAAATTCATGGCATGTATCTATATATCTTTTAACTTCTTCAAGCATAAATAAAACAAAGTCAAAGATCTATTTAATTCTATTCTTTAAATTGTGATGACTATCTTAATATAATTGATTAGATTGCTAGCATATTTCATAATAACTGATTTTATTTTCCAGTTGTCTAATAAAACTTAGAAATTATTCTAAATCACAAAAATATTTAATAATATCACTTTCAAATAAGAAGTCTATATATTAGGAAATTAGTTAATCTTAATTGATAAATTTTTATTTAAGACTATTTTAAACTATACTTTGGGATAATTATTTAAATTATGTCTTTATATCCTATTCATTATAATCATTCAAAATAATATTCTTATTAATATTATCCATTTAGTTTTTAATAGATTTGATAGTTATATCATTTTTTATACCTGAAAGTTGTAGAACATTTAGAAACTATTACTATAAATTATTTGCATGTTAAGCCATAAAAATAACAGAGTCTAAAATGATCTTTTCTTAGTTTCCTAGTTAACATCCATTAGATTAATGATTCCCTGTAATACTAAAAACTAATTGGTTAAAAGTATCAGCCTTATATCTATCTAGCAATCTTGCATTATTAGTTTTCAGATTTTAAATTTTTTCTTAGAAATATAAAATAGATTCTTAATAAGTATTATGCTCTTACTCAAAATTATCTCATTCTTTAGTTAATTCAACAAAAGTATCTGATAAAGAAGTATATTCTTATGCATTTGCACTCACTTTACTAGTTAGATAAATATATTATTATATTATCTGCTAAATGTTTTCTTAATTTAGTTATAAATTATCAATTGGAACATACTTTTACAGTTAAGTAATTAAATCTCTATAGTAGTTTAGTCTAATATTAATCTAAATATTAGCTTGCTTTGCTTTATCATATGCTTTTAATCTATTCTCCATATCTTATATTCTATGTTTATATCGAATTTAGGCTTATCTTTAATTAAAACTATTGTAAGCAATCTGCTGCATGTCTCTATTATTAGATGTTTCTAGTTTATTTTTTATATCCTGTTTAGCCTTTAGAGCCTACTCCCTTGCATTTTATTCCTTTTAGTATTTTTCTAGAGCTTGCCTATATCTAAAAAAATTAACAATTTATCTATTCTATGCACCTTATTGAACTTAGTTTACTTAATCTTAATTACTTATTAATCTGTTGTAAGCCTTTTACAAATTTAAAAGTTTTGAATTAAATTGAGATTATTATGATTACAATCTATCTTTAATATTATTCAAAAGTAATGTTTACTATTTCTCCATGAGCAAATTGTGATTATTCTCATCTAATTTTTACTTTAACTCAAATACTTAGGAATCTTCAAAAGCATTATTATGGGTCCGAGCTGATAAACTTGTTAGCTTAAAAAAGGATGAAGTATTAAAATTAGACATAGTTTTATTACCAGATTATCTCTCCAATACTTTACATTTATCTGCTAATTACTTGATAGTTGTTTCCTTTCGTCTATTTTGAAATCTTAAATAATTAAATATTTTATTCAATTCTTCTTACTTAAATTAAGATTGCCAATTGTCCTACGATTAGAATTCTTATGATTAGTCCATTGCTGCATTAAATTCATCTTTTACTTTATCTAATTCTTTTCTTAGTCGTAAATCTTACTCAAAAGCTATTTGTAAATTTCTATCTTACTCCTCAGCTGTATTAGTCATTTTATTTATAAAATGTAAAAACTAATTAGAATTTTTAGTATAAACAGTCTAATAATTTAGAGATTACTTTGTAATTTATTATATTTTTCTAAGCTATAAAAGTGTGTCTTTAACTTTATACAAATAAAACATGGGTTGCTGCAGAAGTTCAAAAGTGTACTATCCAAATTATATTAATAAAACAGATGATTCCAATGTATAACCCTAAGAATTATCTTTAGAAATGAATATACCTAAAACAACTAGAGGTGATTTTAATGAAGAATCAATTGTTGACGAAAAAACATTGGAAATTATAAATTATTGTAAGTTAATAAAAGAGTAGTAATGAAAAACAGTTTTCAAGAACTCAGAAAGTGCTATTTATTAGCTTCCTGGTTCAATTTATGACTAAAATGTATCAGTTGCATGAATTGATTTAACGTTCAAAAATGAACACACCCTTAAACAAATTGAACAATCCCTGACATTATTTGAGAAGCGAAAGGAATGGGATAGTTCAGTTGAATTTATGGGTATAGAAGTAGTGGATGATGCAAGATAAAAGGTTTATTCAAGAATTAAAATGCCGTTCCCTTTATCTAATAGAGATTTTATGAAAATGTAATATATAATAGAGAACGAGGAAGAAATAATAATTGTTTATTATTCTATAGATTATCCCCATTAGAAAGGTTTCTAAAGAGGATGAACTTGATTTGCCTAAACTATAATCAAAAAGGCTGATGAAGGCATAAAACTAACTTAAATTTCGCAAACTGATATCAATTTATCTAATTCTGCTGCAATGCTCCAAAACTTAATAGTAGGATAAATGAAATAATGGCACAGAAAATTAAAAGTGTATCTAGGAAATACTTTACATAATTAGATTTTTCCAACAATCTTTTATCTTTATGTTTATATTCAGAATTATTTAATTAAACTCTTAAATACGATTATGCAAATTAATTAGAAAAATATGGGAAATTGTTGTCATAAATCTAATGAGCCCTCTCCTGATGTCATTAGCAGGTTGAAGCAAGCAATAAAAGAAGGCGATATAAGTAATTTGCAGCAAATTATACAATTGCTAATTAATCTATATTAATAATATAGCTCTCTTAATGATATCCCTATTAAAACGAAATAATTGAACGTAAATTTATTAGGTTACTCTGTTTTAAGTGGAAATTTTGAAAGCTTTAATTATCTTTTATCATAAGGATGCAGTTAGCGAGATATGGAGAACTAGTTCCTAAAGATAAATTAATCATCGATCCATGTTCTTTGTTAGCGTGGACATTATAAAATCTTAAAAAACTACTTTCCAGTTTATTACGATCAAATGGAATTCAATTAAGATGATATTGGTTCACTTAATTGTGATATCACATTCTCATCATTTCATTATGATAAATATAAACCTATTTTATCCAATTAATAATAAAAGACTCCAATATAATTAGCTGCCTAAAACAATCATATAAAGATAATTAGATTTCTAATCCAGTTTTTTAAAGATAAGAAATGTCCTTACTAGTTTAACATACATTATAGAGATGAGTAGAGGGGAGAAAACTGTGCATTAATTGCTGTTAAATAGGGTCATTTTCAATTGGTAAAATTTCTACATGAAGCCGATGCAGACTTTCACGTGATAAATAAGAATAATTAGAATGCTATTAATTTAGCAGCATCTGGCTCTACAAAAAATCGCAATATTTATTACTTTCCTCTAATATAATATCTTGTAGAAACAATTGGAGTTGATATAACCCACTAGTATGAAGAGTCTCTGGCTTCATGTAATATCCCTGCTATAGTTTAGTATATTGAAACAAAATTAAACAAGCTTGGAATACAAGCTACTAAAAATGAACTTGATCAAAACGATAAGTTTTATAAATAGAAAAAAGTTCAGCTGAGAATTGAAGAATAGAAAGGAAGTATGCAAAAAGAAGTAACTTGAACAGAACTAAGTTCAATCTCATATAAGACTGGAGAAAACTCTGAAGTCACTTTTAAAAGCATTTTAGAGGCTGAATAAGTTTAGATTTTAATTAATTAAGAAAGTTTCAATATATAAATTTGTAGTATTAAACTTAATGTCATAAGTAATGCAACATATTTTAATAGATCTTTTAATATTTTACTAAGTTTGATTGCTATCTTTAGCTCACAAACTAATAAACATTTCTACCAATTGATATTATTATTCTTAATATAATATGCTTATTATATACTTTTTAGTTCAATAATGGAATTAATAGATAAATTTACACTAGGAATGAATTGCTTCTCAGTGATAATGATGATAATAGCTATATTTGCTCACATAAAAATAAAATAGATGATGAAGCATCCTGGATCTTTAATCTTTACGGAGAGCGTAGTGCTCCTATTATATCATTTATGACAAATCTAAACATATTTCAATGAAACAGATTTAGAAAGAATTTGAAGCTGTAGTCTGTATCTATTTGTAGAAACTTTCCTTACATATATCAGTATTAATAATATGACGATGCTTAATATTGAATTAGGAGTAAAAGCTCTTTATCCTTTTAATACAAGCTATAAGAAAAGACTATGAATCTATCATATTGTATCTTTCATTATGTGCTTATCCCTTTGTATTTATGGAATAGCAGGTATGACCCATTAAGATGCAGAATTTGATTGCGATGGATAAAAGTTATGAGACAGACTATTAATAATTGACATTATAGTTTATTCCAATTCAATACTTTGGAATATTATTCCAACTATTATAAACTTTAAGTAGGCAACAAAATACTGAAATTCAACGTATGCCAGACATTATTGCATTGTTTTGTACCTTTTAGTTAATGGAATAGTCTAGTTAATGATAGATATTTATTTTGAGTCTCATTAGCATGATCCACCTACTTAGTTATATGATGTAAGTGAGGCTTTTGATTCCTTCTTAGGAGGTATAGTTGGGGTAATAAGACTATCTTAAATGAAATTACTAATGAAGCTTAAAAAGATAATTTTATGCTAGTAAAAGGGATAGGAGAATAGTTCTAAATTAAATATTAGTTTAGTGCAACAGACTTAATTTGAGAGCTTTTTAGAATGTGGTTTTGACACAGTTTTCTAAAATATTACATTATAGTCAATAAACCAACTGTTTATGACTTTGTATATGTACTTTGATTGGATTTATATAAAATAGTAACCCTATAAGATGAATTAAAACGTTCGAATTTTAAAATTAAGCAGAGCATAAATCTAGCTATATTATCCTTAATTCAATTAAGATAGCTCCTATGTTAAAATGAAGGAATTTTATTGTAATAGCTTTGATTAGATCAGAAACCATTTTACATTCAACGTAGAAGAATTTTTATTGTAAATTTTATAAAGGGGAATTGAGCCAGATGAAATTATTACTAAGGTAACATTAAGTAAGTCTTAGGATGAAGGAAGAAGTGGAGCTTTTATTGTAAAAACAACTAATAATCTATATTTTATTAAAACAATAAAAGAAAGAGAAGTAAACTTCATAACTTAAAACTGTGGTAAACAATATGTTAAACATATGCTACAATCAGATTAAAGCTACATTGTTAAAGTGTTAGGGGTATTGTACTTCAAAAATGCAGATTAGTACTTTATCATAATGGAAAATGTAGTAAAATAATCTTAGGTATAATAGATATTTGACTTAAAAGGAAGTCTAAGGCATAGATAATCTAAACAAGGTTAAATTTTAAAAGATATCGACTTTTTAAATTTGAGAATAAAGATAAAAGTAAGTATTGATCTTAAAAATCAAATACTTTAAAAACTCCAAGATGATATAAGATTTTTAACTCAGATGAAAATCATGGATTATTCCCTTTTACTAGCCATTCATGAGGATATAGATAATTAATAATAATACTATGACTCATTCGAAGAATTCAATAGAGCTTATTCTTTGGCAATTATTGATATATCATAAAATTTTACATTAAGAAAGTAAATTGAATTTAAATATAAAAAGGCTCTATATGGGGATACAATATCATGCATACCACCAAAAATTTATGGTTAAAGGTTTTTTTCCTTCATTGAAGATTGTTTCGAGACACTATAGTAGTTTATTGTTATTATTAATTATTAAAATTAACTTTATAGACAACTGTATCATAAAAATTGATATTAATCATTCTGCTATATCTCCAAGCTGTTTAGTTTGGCCTTCAATTTTTTCCTTAAGCTCCGTTATCTTACTGACAGCTTGCTCATACCTTTCTCTTAATGATTTAATATCTCCTTCAAGTTCTTCTACATATTCTAGTGTGATAGCTTGAATTTCATCTTGCTTTATATCATTAGCTTAATTCGAACTACTGGATCCAACAGAACTTTAGTATTTTTTAAGTCCTTTTAGCATCCATGGTACATTAATATGCTTAGCTTGTAATATGTAACTGTCTTAATAGTGTCTTCCTAATTTCTTTGGTAGTAGAACTCTCATTCTTTCTACATTAATTGTTTAATCATTTAAAGAATTCGCAAATCTTGAAAAATATTCGTATGCTAAGTCTTATCGTTCATTATTGAATAAAGATTCATTTTCCAGTGAGTCAAACATTTCCCAAGCATCTAAGAATTATTATACACTTATTTCACTTACATTTAATCCTCGTAGCACAACTTGCACTATACTTATAAATTAGCTATTAATCATATCTTATACCTTAGTATTGTCATCTTCAATGATATCTTCAACGTCGTCAAAAATAATTAACCAAAAATGGCCACAGTCTCTTAAAAATGCTAATAAAACCCAAGGCAATCCTATAAATAACCATAAAATAGCTCTAAATATACTAAATCCGTGCCTTTCTTAATCATTATTCATAGCATTAGATTCATTTTAATCAGTATCATCGTCTTCATATGCGAAAATCTTGTCATCATGGTTGCTAACGCTTTAAGTTCCAGTATATCCAAATATCAAAAACCCTTTGAAATACAGTAAAGGAACATAAAGTAAAGTGACTATAAAGAGGAAAATGAACTAAGGAATAGCATAAAGTACATAGAATATTTTAGTAAGCACATTGTTCAACGGCTCTGGCCGTTTAAGAAACATTACTATAAAACCAAATATAAAAGCAATTGCAGTAAATGGAGAGGGCATAAAAATGAGTATTCCATATTGATTATCCCAATACCATCGATTATAATAGGTAATAATAACAGCCCTATGTTCAGAATCTACCCTTACAATAATTTAGCTATATACATTACTAAGCAATGCAATTAGAAGGTTTAAAAGCATAACATTTGCCATAAGTAAGTAAGCACCAAGTAAGATGCCTCCAAAAGCAAGATATTTAGTAAACGCTGCTAAATCAAAACTTGCTAAAGCAGCACTAAATAATGTTCTTATGCTAGTATTATAGTCAACAAAGTTAGGATTATACTCACTAAATAAAGCAGTGAAAATTGCACCACAACAAATTCCAAGTAATAAGAAAATTAAGAAGAAATTAACAACTTCTCCCATCATCAAGTAGATCATTCTTAAAAATGGACCAAATCTCTTAGTAGTAATCATAACTGACATAAATCTAAGCCAGATGATTGACATCTAAAGAGAATGCAAAATAGCATTGAATAATTCTGGCTCAATGTCTTCTATCAAGTTTCCTTCACCCATTAGATAATCCTGAATTCCAACCATAATAAAAATCATAAGACTAAACATGATTAAGTCTAATTTACGCCAACTGTCAAACTCAAAGTTTCTATTTGTTTTTATTGCAAATATAAGATGAAAGATTTGCTAAGCAAAGAATCCAGTGATTCAAGTTTAGGAAAGTCTTAGGTAAATTTCACTTTCTGGATCCTCTGCAACATCATCAAAGGAGTTATTCTTAATTGCTGTATATATTAAAGCCTAGTATAAGCATAACAGTATAACAGTACTAAAAGCTTCTGCCATGAATCTTTAACTACAACTATCAATTCATTACTCAAAATGGAAAAAATAGGGCTTTGTTGTATCGATCTTTTTACTAAACTGCATTGCTTCATCACTATTTACAACTGAGTTAAATGAGTTTATTATGGTAGAAGCACCTAATATCCCGTAGTTCTATTTAGGACCCTTCCACATCTTAGTTACAATTGTTCCAACATCATCGTTTTCTAGTAAGGTATAAAATCCATTTCTAGCTATAATAGTAAACACGTCTCTTCCTTGAAAATCAGTTTAAGACATATAGTATCTAAGTTCTTATTCCTCACTTATGCTATTCTAAAGGTGAACTCCTAGTTAAATCACATTCTCTTTTGTAGAAATACAACGATTTTAATCTTATAAGGATAAACTGCTTAGTCGTTGTAGAAATTCTGCTACAAGAACACAGTGAAGTAATGGAGCTTCACATAGAATTATACCCTAGCGTTTCTTAACAAAGGTTGATACAATTCCACATAATTCTTTTGTAAGCTCTGAGTGCCAATACTTATTAGAAATGTTATTTAGCATTTGAATACCAAAAAGACATGTTTCTCCCTTTTTAAGTAGTTTTATTAGTTTTTACTGATAGGTGAACTTTTATAGAGGTGATCTTGCCCCTTTGTTTTATAATATAACGACACATAGTCTATATTGTTGGTTTTTAAAAGCTTTTTCAAATTCTTCTGAGCTTGTACCGACATCCGATTAACTAAGAGCTTAGATGGTTAAATCCTCCTATTTCTATTCTATTAGTATATTGATAACACCGTCATCAGTGCAGAAGCCAGGCCAATTCAAAACTTTCTGTATTTCCTTTGCTTGTTTTTTCTCAATAAAGTTTTTAATTATATTCTCAGAAATGATATACTCATTAAACTACTACAAGATCTCTTTATTGTCCCCTACCTTTTATTAAAATGCCTACCATATTGGACTATTCTTTTTCTTTTTCTTAATTTCAGATATTGGATGAACTATATCCCCTGACCAGATTCTTAGTAGGAAATCAGGGCATTTGTTGTTTAAAGCTGTGGTAATCATTTCTACTTCTATTATCTAAGGATTTGCACAGATTATACGTTAGGCTAGATTATCTAAAGAGTGATTAAGGGCTTATTTTAGTGCTTCTGATGCAAATTCATAACCAGCACATGCTTAACGACAAGGTCCTTCTAAATCAAAAATACCATGAGATGCGTAATTCTATAAAACAGGCTCATTACTAAAGAGTATATTACCAATACTATACAACTTAGAGCTTAAAATATGCCAGAATAATGCTTAGATTTCATCTAAATTATATACTTTATTCTCAATTGCATAAACAAGATCGTCAGATCTTAGATTATCAATAAAACCATGAATAGTTTATATAGGATATTTGAACCCTGAGTTAATCATCTCTTTTGCAATTTTTCCCATTCTGTATTCAATTGCTAATTCTACAGGTTCATTTGAATTTATAAATAATTGATTTGTATTCTTGAAGTCCTCAGACGTTATAATCTGCCTTGCAATATCCTCATTTTTGTTTTTAATAGCATTAATAAGCCTTAAAACTGATGATGATTTTTGTTTTCTTTATAATTTCTATAAAGCTTCCTGGGTGATTATTCCAGAAGTAAATAAAAGTGACTATCCGAAAGCTGCTAAATTGTGAGCTCCTAGCAGTTAATCACCTTACATATGATTTGGGCCAATGTAACCTCCCTGCTCTTAAATTTTAACTTCGTCTTCCATTTACATAATTAATATGGAAAGTGTGGAGCCTAAAGTAGAAATCTTTAATAACTTACGAGAAGATGAATAAAATTTATTATGCATAGATTGCTAAGCCTAGAATCCTCAGTATGTATCGGTTTAACACGGAGTATTCATTTGTAATTAATGTAGCTCATAACATATGCAACTAGGAGATTAAATTTCTACGGTAAAAGGTGTTGAGGAGGATTGGAGTATTGAGCAGTTGAAACTGTTAACAGTAGGAGGAAACAGCTCATTTTAGAACTTACTATAAAATTATTCAATTCCTTAAAACTTAGAAATCTAGAATAAATATAGAACTGAAGCTGTGAATTATTACAGGAATTTAATCTCCTGTATAGCATAAGGAGTCGAGTGTAATTATCCGATCCCTACAATTGAATTAGGGTAATAGGTAGTATTTGAAGGACACCCATAAGAGCCTCCTAAGCCTTAAGGATTCTTTGGAAAAATGAAATAAAAGGCATCTGATTTTGGTAAAAAGATAGAGGAAAAGGGGTAATAATGAAGTCAACACCCCCGAGTCCAGTAGTTAGAGTCATAAGTAGTTGGAGTAATGGCTGGTATAAGTTCAGGAATGGAAAGAATAGTTAACCACCCAACTGTGCAAAGAACTACTAACTCAATTAGACAATAAACAGCTGATGCATATAACAGTTTTAATTCGAATCCAAGAGTATAAGCAGCTAAGGAAAGATCAATGGATGTTTTGAAGAAGTTGGAACATGATGCAGTTGAAATAGGAGACCATATGTGGGAAACAATTTCAGGAACTAAGCCTCCAGAAAATCATTAGTTAAAAAATTTAATTTCTCTACGCAACTCGCTAGCTAAGTTTTCCGAATAGAACTCACTTCGGTTTAATTCTTCCAATTAATTTGTCAATGCTTGTACTAATAGTTGCTTAAGTTCATTTTTATCTCTTTTATATAAATTATCAAAGCAAGGACATAATTCTTAGGGGCGTAGGTCGTAGATCAATCCTCTAATGTTTTAGAATAATCCAGGATAAAAGGGAACTATTTTTACTTTCTCAAATTCATCGTCTTCATCTATTGACCAGTTTTCCTCATCAACTAGTTTTAGTCCCTTTTATTCTAGTTGCTATGTGTACTCAAAATCAGCTGGTGGCCAGTCAGGAAGAACATACCACCATCTGACTAAAATCTTTGTTACCAATTCAGCCCTTTCCCTTTCCTCTTACGTATCAAATTCCGCAAACTGTACATACTTCCTTGGATCTGCAACTCTTTTCTTACTTGGAGGAGCTTTTTTAACCGGAACTTTTTATTATGGCTTTTTCTTTTACTGTTCTCTTCCGGGAATTAGCCCCTTAGCTCGTTTTGCTTCTAAAGCCTGCTTCCCTACAAGAACTTCCTTATCAGATTCCTCATCTAAATCACTTATATCATCTAAACTCAAATCTAAATCAGGATCAATGTTTTATACTTTTCTTTCCTCTCTATTTGCCCGTCTACTCCTTTGCCGTCTTTTAGGGCCATTATGCTCCTCATCGGTAGAACGAGCCGATTCCTCTGAGCTACTTGGAAGCCCATCATCATGATATTCAATTTGCTCCCCTATGAATCCTGTCATATCCTCTTCTAATGTTATATCATTTTAGGCCATGTATTGTAGGGAGTTTGTACCGTTTTTCTTTTTAGGAATTAGAATATTAGGCTCAGGAACACGTTGTGGAGAATGTTCTCTTGCTTTCATTAGACGCTTTCTATTGGGCTAAGACATTATTTTTTTAAGGGATAAGTATGTTTTATATGTAGTTAGATATTACTTATGATAATAAAGAAGAATTAGTAACTTATCACTTTCTATGAAAACTTGATGAGGTAGATACACTCCCCCTCATTGTCTTATTAGGAACTTCTTATGGAGGCGGTGGAAGTCTATATCCCTCCAGAAGATTGTAACATTGCTTAGTAAACTCTTCCAATCCTCCATTTACCAAATAAATGTTGTCATATCCTCTTTGCACCATCCTTTACGCAGCCTCTACTCCTGGCCTCTCATCCCAAGCATAAATGATTATTAGCTTTCCAGGTGCATTTCTCATTGCATAAAGCTACGGGGGAAACCGATCTCTTGTTATATTGGGTGCCGGGAAACTTATAGCATCTTTTATATGGCAAGCTTAGTACTCATCATAGTCCCGTAGATCTAAAACTATATGCTCTGTATCACTATCAGCCTATAACTACTCTGTATTCACTGTTACAACTGAAAATACAGATGGAGCGGCACTGTAAATACTTGCGGTATCACTGGCATCGTCGTATTTGTCCTCTTCTTAACCTATATTATAAATTGATTCCTTTGGACCTCCTTCTTATATTAGTTTAGCTAGAGTTGTAGGACGAATTCGGCGGAATAACTCTCCTTTTCTTTTTGCCACGTTTTAATTACTTAGAATTTCCACGTCTCGAACTGTCTTTCCTGTTTTCAAGGTTGGGCCTACATTTTGATAGCGTGGATTGGTTGGTACCTTGCGGTTTAAGGGCTAAGTTAGAAGTTACATTGCGGGCGTGCGGTGTTCTATCCATTTTAAATTATTGTTTAAATTATTTGCCTATGTGTTTATTATAGTTTTGTTAATTATTAAAATTAGCATTGATGATTGTATAAATTTACTCGTAATAGCTTTAAAACGTTAAATGCCTAGTCCCTATCTCCTATTTTTTTATACATCCATAATAAACCATATAATAAAATGTTTGGTAAGGCTCTTAAATAAATTCGTAAACACTCCCTAAACTTAGTTGAGCCAGCTTAACCGAAAGTGGTAACTGAAATACCTGGCCCTCAATCTCTTACTCTGTTAAACGAGTTTGAGGGAGTCAGCTAAGACTATCGAACAGTTCGATTCTTTGCAGACTATGAGAAAAGCGCAGGCAATTATATCGCAGATGCTGATGGAAACTTGATACTTGATTGCTATGGCCAATCCTCGAGTCTTCCTTTGGGTTACAATCACTAAAGCTTAATCGATGCAACAGCAAACACTCAGCCAATGCTAAACTAGAGGCCAGCTATGGGAATAAGCCCTCCAACTGATACTGTTTGGAAGACAAGTCAAGCATTACTGCAAACAGCTCCAGCAGGATTAACTGAACTATTTAGTAGTTGTGGGTGTGGATCAGCTGCAAATGAAAATGCACTTAAAGCTTCATTCTTAAGGTACAGATCACTAAAGCAAGGTAAAGAATTCAATTAAACTGAAATTGATTCAGCTATGAATAATCAATCTCCTGGGGCTCCTAAAATAGGAGCACTTTCATTCTCAAACGGATTTCATGGAAGACTAATGGGATGTTTGGCATGTGGAAATAGTAAGCCTATAGCCAAATAAGACTTTCCTGTATTTGACTGGCCAATTATCGAATTCCCTTAATTAAAATATCCTTTAGAAAGGTATCCTGAAAATTAAAAGATTGAGGAATAAGCATTAGATAAGGTTTCAAAGGCTGTTAAGGATTAAAGTAGGCCAGTTGCTTCTATAATAATTGAAGCTATGCAGTACGATGGAGGGAATTACTATGCTTCTCCTGCATTTTATTAAGGATTACGTAAAATTGCAGATGATAATCAAATTTCATTAATCATAGATGAAGTTAATAGTGGATATGGAGCATCTGGTAAGATGTGGTTGCATCAACACTATAAAATAGTTCCTGATTTAATGACATTTGGAAAAAGATCACAAGTAGCAGGAATCTTTGCTAAACCAGAGTATAGACCAGATTTTCCTTCTATGATTTTTGGAACTTGGATGGGAGATCCTCTAAGGCTTGAATTGACTTTGGCTATAAATCAGACAATCAATAGAGACAATTTATTAGTTAAAGTTACGGATACTGGAAATTATTTATTCTAACAAATTGATAGTCTTAGTTAAAAGTATGGACAAGTAAGCAATTTAAGAGGATATGGGCTTTTACTTGCTTGGGATCTAAAAGACAAGTAAACTGCATGGAAATTTGTTAAGAGTATGCTGCAAAAGGGAGTATAAGTAGGGTTAACTCAAGATAGAATTGTAAGATTGACTCCTAGCTTAATTTTCGAGTAAAAACATGCGGATATTTTGCTAGGGGCTTTAGAAGATACTCTTAAGCAAATGAATTAGATAATTTAGTAATTTTCATAGATTTATTAGAATTTTAAGCAAATATTCTTTTAAGGGATTTTTGTAATATACAATATTTGTCTTAAACATATATATTATAATACTCATTCTAAGTATAACTCCTAGAAAAGGGTGTAAATCATGATTTGCTTTACCATAAGTTTAATATTTATCAAATAAAACATAAAAACATAAGAATTATTCCAGTAAGATATTAATGATTAATATTCAATGCGTTCAATATTTGGGACATCTCTTCAGTTTTGAAAGTTATTTTATTTAGTACACTAAGTTTAATCTACCCTTCCTCAGTAAACTTAGCTTAATGAATTACTCCTTATATTGAAAACTATTATGTCAATTTGTTAATATTGGACACAGTATGGTTTATAATCAACAGCGAATTTGGTAAATATGAATCTTGATTGATAAAGCCAAACAAAATATTGTAAGATAAGACATAATATTTTGTTTTTCACGACTTCTTTTTAATACTCAATCAGCACTTGCAAGTAGAAACAGGCAATACAGGTTGAGGAACAACTATAAAATGCCTTCTTATGGATCTTATGCATATATCGTCATATATTTAACCAAGAAAATTATCAGGAAAGTCTTCTCCATCATGAATTCCAGCATTACTTTTAATAAAATGCTCTTTTGTCATTCTTGCGGAGTTCTCATAAATATTGAAATCTAGCATAATAATCGAAAAAGCTAAATTTTGAATAGATTCTGCAGTTTGGAACGGAGTTTTGTATTGAAAATAAACTCTAGAAAATGATTTAATTATATGGTCGACTTTCTACCCTCCCTATGGAAGTCTAAATTTCTAAAGTAGCAGCTCAATTGCTCTTATTATGTCGAGATCTTTAAACTAGAATTGTCATACATATCAATAAGCAATTTCTCCATAAAACTCCTAATTGTTTCCAATGATCTCTCCAACACTTATAGGACTAAGGTTAGAATTTCAGAATAAAAACTCAGCAATTTTTACCGGATCAACCTAAAAGCATCCAAATGCAGCCATCAATATAACTCCTTTATATGGATTTAAATTAAAGATTCTTTCGCATACACCCTAAATATCCTTATTCATTTACACTGGTAGCTATGACTAGAACTATTTGTTTAACACATCCCACTTTCCCTGCTCAAATTCCACTAAAGGGGTCATTGGCCTTCCAACCTCTGAGATTCTATGCTTCATAGCAAGATAGTATTTATGTCTTTAAGGCGTGGCAGTTTATCTCTAAGTTTAACACTCTAATTCCACTTATCTTTCCCCCCAATATTTCTCAAAAATGTCTTAAGTTGTCTCATCTCCTGCTAAATCCCAAGAAGTTTCTCCTTAACGGTTTCCTATAGTAGCATCTGCTCCAAATTTTAGTAAAACGTAAACTATATGGGCTCTTGAGCAATAAGAAGCTACATGTAAGCAGGTTCATCCTGCGCAATCTGCTAGATTTGCCTGTCCTCCATTGTGAAGTAACTCTTCTACTATTTAAAGACTTCCTTATCTGCATGCTATGTGAAGGGCACTTGTCCTGTTTTCATCTACTGTGTTAGCAGAAGCCCCTTAATTTAGATATCAACGAACTGAGCTAACGTTTGTGCCTGCGCAGGCATACATTAGCTAATTTTCTGTGTCATCTAAGTATTTCATCGCATCGGGTACTAGTCTACCTTTAGGGATACCTATTTCCTTATGAATCGCAAATTCATCTCGATCTAATATACCAGCTGTATAGCAGGATCCACAGAATACATTTCTAGCACATCTTCCTTCTCCTACTGTATGAATTGCTAGCTACGTTGCGTTTCCCATTTTCTTATTAATTGTTGATAGAAATAAGGAATACATTTAGGAAATATTATAGATTACGCAAAGATTATACTATCTAATAAGTCTTATTAAAGCTACGAGTAATATTGTATTGATTTTTTAAATCAGTATATAAGAACTAACTTATGTAGTAATTTGTCATCAAAATGTTTACAAAACTAATGATTAGAATATCAATTAAGAATAAATGGGAGATGACATTATTTTAACTGTAAGCATCTTCCATTATTCTAAAGTATTCATTTTATCAAATAACTTTATCAGGATTAAGCATTTATGCTTAGAAGTAGTTATGAAATTATTACTCAATAAAACTTATGAGCATTGGATTACGCTGAATTAACTTTAATAAAAATTGTATAATCCATATTAAAATAATTGCATGTTGAAAATAAACAAATCCAAATAAAATATGCGAAGAGCTATGGCTGTATTTTTAATAATGTACTTTCTTCATTTAGCTGCTATAGTGATGCTTACAGGATTGTGGTGATAAGAATTTAGCTGTGACATATATCCATAATGTTTTTTAATAGGGTTCACAATATTAGCTGGTGGTTATAGACTATATGATTTTTACATGTATAGACTTACAATAAGCAAGTTTTACTGCTGCAGACTTATGTTATTTCTTTTCTCTTTTCCATGAGGTGTATATGGACTTGTTAGTTATTCTTAATCCATATAGAATTAATGTGTAACTTTTACTCAGACTCCAAATGATTTTATTAATTTTGTAATACTTTATGGCACAGTGTATTGCATATATATATTTTATAAAATTAGAAGACTCACATAAGCTTAAATCAACAGGGTAAGAGCCGCATAACAGCCTCTTGTTGATTAATAAAGTATTGCAGTTCCTTAAAGATAGATTAATTTCAGAGCAATGCGTACAAGAAGACCTAATAAGGAAGAAATTTGTGCAATTTGTCTTGAATATGTTAATAATGGTACAATTGTAGAATTGCCAGGATGTCAGCATTAGTACCATATAAATTGCATAGATAACTGGGCTAGGCAAAGGCCTACTTGTCCTCAATGCAATAGAGAAATTGAATAGACTTAGTTAAATATTAAAAGTAAACTGATATTTATCAATATGATTGCCGATTAAAACATAATTTTACTAGGTAAGACCTCTCATTCTCTTTTGATCAATGAGATTTTCAACCTTTCTGACTAGTTCTTCACTTGTAATGAGTATTGAGTTTAATTGCCTCCTAAATTCTTCAACGCTTTTGCGTTACTTGCTTAGTCTATTTTCCTCAATTAAATTTTAAACACCTCTCATCAATTACTCTAATTTTTTATTTTTACTTTCCCAATTTACATTCCATTATCCTTTCATAATTCTTATGACTAATTATCTCCAATAGCTTAATAAATCAGGGTCATATTCATAATCTACATAGTCATTTTTTATTGCAACTTATTCTTTTACTGCTCTTTTTCTTATTCTCGTTACGCTATCAGCAAATTACTAATTCTTGTTGCTTAGATCTTCTATATGGTGATAAGGTAAAACAAGTAAAGATGTTTTCTTGGTAGCTATGATAGTATTTTGAGCAGGTATTTACTCAATAGTAGAAAAAACAAGAACTGAGCTATTCTTTCCTAAGATTTTACAAGGAAATGCTTATCTTTAAGGTGATTCAATTAAAATGTTTAACTCGCCTTTAACTATGAATGCAATATTCTATGCAATTGCTTTTCTTTTGATCAGCAATTAATTCTACTCTAAAGTCATCACATGCATTTTAAATGCTAAGTATGATAGTTCTTAACTGCTAATCATAGAGAAGTAAGGAATTGTTTTAAGTAAAAATATTTTGTATACATGGAACTCATCATCATAGTTAAATATGTGCTATAAGAGTTATTATTTAACTCCGGGATATGCTGTTAAAACTTCATTGAAATGTTCTCCACTTATAGTAGCTAATGTACAGTAATTCTTTGCTTTAGCAGTTGCAGTTCTTCTACTATTCATTAATAAAGCAATTTCACCTAGGAACTATAAAGGATAAAGAGTTGTTGACTCAAGCTCAACTAATTGTTTATTTATTGTACAAATTTATATTTCTCCTCTTTGTATGAAGTAAATTTCATTCGACTGCTCATCTCTACTAATAATCGTATCTTCAGGGGATGCTAACCTAGTTGTTATCTTTTGTAGCATCAGTTCTATCATGTCTTGATAATCACCAAAAATAGGACAATTTTATAGTATATCTCTATAAAGATATATTTTAACCTCTTATTGAATGCTAGGAGATAGCAACTTAAAAAATTTGTTCAATTCTTTTTGCAAATCTCGACTATCATATGTATAGCAAATATATTCAATTACTTTATTCTAGACTTTTTTAGGAATTACAATATTTGTCATAGCTTAATTTGCAACATCTAACCTATTATGAAACTTAGCTGTTCTTTTATTCATCTTTTATACTAAAACAGTCATATGCCCAAATAGTGCTGCAGTTACTAGTGCTCCAATAAGTAAGGCTATAGTAGAGTAAACTGTTTATCCCTCAGTATAAGGCAGAATATCATTCCCTAGTAGTAATAGAGTGGCATAATATAAAGAAACCGAGTACTTCGTGCTGTACTGTCCCTCTTTATAAAATTCATGCTTTTATCCTGAGTATTTCGGAGGTTACCATTTTTCATCTTAATTTACAATCATATGTCAAAAGCATCCTACAATATGAATAAATAAGAATAAGTTAAAAATTATTAGCATAATCCTGAGACTTTGCTTAAAATCAGTTTTAAATCTTAGATAAGTTATTATTCTTCTGAGTCTTAAAAGCCTAATCATTTTCAGAATCTAAAATAACTCTAAATTTTTATCCATTTCCACAGGAATTATAACGGGAATTAGTTCAAATGGCAAGGAAGCAAATAGGTCTATTATAAAACTTCCATTAAAAATATAGTGCTTTGCTATTTACTTAAAATCAAATACTTCTTCTCCATCTCTGTCAATAAAAGTACAACGGAAGTTTATTATAATATCTAAAGCAAATAAAGCATCAACTGTGTATTCCCAAATTTAAAATATTAAAACATCTTCTTCTATATTAAAGCAGACAGTGTAGGGAATGGAAATGGAGTTATAGAGAGCTAACAGTATCACGAGTAAATCTCACCTGATTCTTCAAATATTGCTGCTTCTAATAATGCATTTTGATACTTTGCTTTCGTAGAAACTTTATGTTGCTTTTGAGTCGACTACTGGCATTGGACTTGGAATTTCTTGCAGTTACTCTTCAATCTACTCATTGTTTCCTAGTGTTAGAGGGTAAAACGAGTCTTCTATAGGCTATGGTTCAGGCTCTGGAAAAACCCTTTACTACATTTTTATTTGATTTAATTTGCTGCTTGTATGGAATTGGTTTTAAGATAAAAGATTATTGATCTATGATAAAATCAAAGTTGTTGTGTTTAAGATTATATTAGTGTTTTAAGTTCTGTATATTTATAATTAATATGGAGTGGAAATTTTTATCTATAAAATCAAATTTTGGGCTTTTATGAATTAAGCCTGCTTTAAAGATAAGTCCTAGATATCTTTACACTTTTATTCAATATATTATAAATTGTAAGTGGAATAGAATATAATGCTCAGCGGGAAATATTTATCATAGCATTAATAATGCCTAATTGAATACTCTATATAGAACTTCAAATTTGAGTTAATTTTTCGGAGTATTATCAGGCATAGTTGGATAAACAAGAGAATAATTTACAGCTTTTTAAAATAGATTGCAAAATAATTTTTAACTTTACGAATTAAACTTCGAAATTAGCGATAACAAAGATCAAGCATTATAAAACTTTAAATAAAGTGGAAAATCTTATGTTTCTATTTATCAACTTGAAAAAGGTAAGCATTATATGATTATTGATATAAGAGACTTTGCCAATATAAATTTAAGCAGTTAGAATAAATTAAAATAACCTAGAAATACATATTTATTAAGTAGATCAAAGAATTTGAAAGAGTAATAAAATAAAAAATTATAACAAGAAAAGAATATAAGAAAATAAGAGAGTTAACCCTTTGATTAATAAAATTATTTCAATAATGATGCTGAATCTAGCGAAAGTGATGCACCTTAATAAATTATTCCCCAAATAACAAATTATTAACTAAATGAATAAAAATAGTTAAATGCTTAATATGTAGACTCATTTGATTTAAGCAAAATTAAGCTTAAGATTCCAATAGATTTATCAAGTCAATAAACTAACCATAAAACATCATCGTATAGCTAAAATTTTAGATAGCCAAATAAATAAGATGAAGAAAATAAAATAAATGAAACAGACTTATATAGCTAAATAAATGAAAGATTGTCTCCATATAGTATTGAGTAAGATTAACATATTAAATAAGATGAAGAAAAGAAAATAAACGAAACAGACTTATATAGCTAAGATTAAATTAATACAAGATTACCTCCATATAGTACTGAGTAAGATTAACTTATTTAATAAGTAAATAGCTAAGATTAAATTAATACAATATTGCCTCCATATAGTACTGAGTAAGATTAACATATTTAATAAGTAAATAGCTAAGATTAAATTAATACAAGATTACCTCCATATAGTACTGAGTAAGATTAACTTATTTAATAAGTAAATAGCTAAGATTAAATTAATACAAGATTGCCTCCATATAGTACTGAAAGTTAGCAAATCAATCAAAACTAGCATGCATAGAAACTTAATAGATCAAATCATGAATATATAGCTTAAATTTATGATAATAAATGGTAATTTAATAAAAGAGAGCATTTTGATATTTCTAAAGCTTAATTTATTGAACCTCCGTTTGATATGAAAATACCAAATACTTCAGAATGCTAAAATTAAAATATGAATATAACAACAATGCAAAATTTCATTTATGGCTTAAAGAACACAATGGATAATAGTATTAAGGAAATCTATTTGCCTAATAAAGAAAATATGCAAATAGTCCTATAAAATTTATCTTAATCCGGCTTTGATATTCTAAATCTTAATTATTTAGTAAGCCAATCCTAAAATTCCCCATTTGATATTCCATGTTAACATTCAAAATAGTAACAGATTAAATTCAAAGGTTGCTAATTTGACCATTGCTCTTAATGTTTATTTGAGAGAGTTAACTTTCTTGCTTAAGGAAATTTTGATAATGAATACCTATACTAAATTAAAATAACTTGCAAACATTCTTAATTAATCCCATACAGAATAGCCTAAAAATGCTATGAATTAACACTAGGATTGCCTTATGATACACCAATTAAATTACCAACAAATTGAATAAAATAACAAAATGAAAGATGCTCAAATTGCTAATTAAGCACTTAAAATAATACATTATGATTAGCCGATAGATGTAGTTTTTGTACCATTTGTAGGCTATATAAGTTTTAAACAGTAAATAGATTGAAATGCTAAGATTGTAATAAAAACTACTCTGAGTAGGATATAATGCTTTTAAAGAGTAGCTTATCATATTATAGAGCAATTTAACATGCCAAATTATTATGCGGCCATAAAAGCTGGGCTGTATTTTAGTGCACTAATTGTAAAGACTTTAATACTTGCATTGATTGTGTTGAAATCTATAATAGAGTATGCTTGCAATGTAATACACCCCTCATAGCAATAACTTAGGTAAATTAATAATATGTTTGTTATCTTGTAGTGATGTTTATGCATCAAATAGTTATCATATTTGAGCAAGTTGATTAAATGATTATCATGCTTTATATAAGCTCAATTCTAAGTTTTAATATTCTTAGTATGATAAATATAATCCTCTTGTTAAAATAAACCTTTATCCATTTTCTAATTTTAATGAAGCCTTAATATAATCAACTAGTAAGTGAGAATAACTTTTACAGAAACACAATAGAAACTTTAAAAACAGCTCTTAATGATATACAACTAGATAAGTAGATTCCTTATTAAACCGATCCTTTGTAATCCCCTACAGCTAGAATATCTGATAGTCCGTTAATAGAATTAACCAACAAATTTGACCGTTTAGACAGCACACAAACATCTAATGAAGTAAAAATATGCAATACAAGACTAGGAAGTCCAGTGAAATTGAGTTATTAACAGGATGTATAAAGAAATTAAAGAAGAGTTAAAAGATCATTACGGTAAGAGCTTTCAAGGCTTAGAAGATCTATTGATAAGGTTTATACAACATTAGAAAAGAGTAATGACTATTTCAAAATAATAGTATAGCCGGAGTAATAGAAATAAAGGCGATAAAGACGAAGATAAATTCCTAAATTAAGATGCCATTCAATAGCAACTCCCTAAGAAATCAAAAGTGAGCCGCTCTGCAGTATATGTGTAGTATTAGCAGACAAAGGATATGGTAAAAGTTATTGTCCAAAGCATCAAAATAACTAGCTTTTCTTTAACTCGTAAATATTGATAGTACTATCGTCTTTTAGTTGTTTTAATGGGTTATTACTATCCATTGTTATAGGGAAATCATTAGACACTATAGAATTTATGTGAAACCCGAACTCATTGCAAAGTTCTTCTATTCTATTTTATTTCTATAAGCCAATTCTAAATCCTAGGTCACTGTAAATCAGAGCAAAAGTTCCATTATGCTTCAATAACTTTTTAGCATTTTTGAAAGCCCCAATTAGTAATTCCTCATTTTTATCATAATTTCCTTGATCTAATATAGTAGAAGATTAAGCATTTAATCAAGGAGGATTGCAAACAATGAAATCAAATTCAGTATTCAAATCTATTTCTAATCTAGCATCTTCCTAAACTGTGAAAATATCTAAATTCATTTTGTGAGCATTAAGTTGTGTACAGCGTACTGCATAAGGATTAATATCAATGGAAGTAACATTCATTCCTTACCTAGCTAAAATAAATGATAACACTCCACTACCACATCCGATATCTAATGCATTTCCATTTAAAGTTTACCCTTAAACAAATTCACTGAATAAGTCAATATAATTTTAACTTGTAGGTGGTCATACGCCATAAAGAGGATATATCTTACTATTCTCCAAAGCATTTATCTTTATCCCCTTTTAATACCATTAATCTGCTGAAATAACTCCTTATCATATTCTTAGAGGCATGAATAGCATCCCTTCTTAAGTTCGCAACTAACTCATAGCATCTTAATGAATCAAAGGTTGAATAAAATTCTTAATAACCATTAAGTTGCTTTCATTGATTCCTGCTCCAAATCTCATGTCAAAATGAGCCTAGTTTAATTTAAATCTTCTGTATGAATGAAAAACTTGCAATGGAGATTATCCTGGCTTTAGCTTTAACTTGATTTTGCTTAATCTTCTTTAAAAGCTCTAGTAAATACCCATAATCTTTTTGTACTATGCTGTATGCCACACTAATTCAATCGTATTTTCCTTCTTCATTCTTTTTCATAGCACATCTACTTTTAAATTATCTTAGACTGCATTTAATTGTAAACTATTCAGATCCTGGTTTTTATACACCCTTCTAATAAAAGCTAGATCGCCTATGAAAGTTTTAATCATATTTATGAATAACAAAATTAATCAAATCTATTAACTAGTTTTAATCCCTATAATATCTACCACTATTGTGTTTCCAACGCATGCGAATCCAATGAGTGCCATGATTATTCCTATTCCCATTAAAAATACATTGAATGCATCATGAGGCTTCAGCTTCCAGTACAAAATCGCAGGTAAAAGGAAGGCAAGTGGGCATACAAGTAATCCTCCTAACATTTTAAAGTAGAAAACAGCATCGGGCATAACAGTAGCAACAAAGGCGGTTAATACCAAGCAACCAATTGTTATCATGTAGTATCTTAACCTATTGCTAAAATCGTGCTTTCCAGTTATAAAGAACTCAATGCTCTTCCTCAAAGGGTTCAAATTCAAAGGAATAGCCATGTTAAGATATATGCATACCATAGCTCGCCCTACAACCATTGGCCAGTCATTATACTTGCTTATATTATTCAAAGTAGGCCTGAAAATAATCAAAGAAGGGATATCATGTACATATGATAAATAGCCTAGCACACCAATTGCGCAGTATAGTAAAGCAAGCATGGTAGTTCCTCTTAGAAGTACCTTTTTAACCCTTCTAACTGATCTGTATTAAAGCTCTCCATAAATAATAGGTATGTTTTAAATCCCATCATAAGCAAACACAGCAATTCCTACAGCGTCAAAGAATGACCAGTCTATTTTAAACCATTGTATCTAGGTTTCAATTTCAGGATTACTAGCTACATACTCTGGAGTTTAAATAGCCACCAAAATTGAAACATAAAGCATTCCAACAACTGACATCATTGCTCCATATCTCAATGCAGTTATTTCCTCAGGTATGCATAAAGGAAACCAGAGGAATACCACTAGAACAATGACCACAATTATTCTAGTCATTTCACTAGCTTCGTTACCTATTCCAAAAGAAAACAGAATACTTACAACGATTTAACTAACAAGCACCATATAAGCACAAATTGCACCAAAACATAAAAGAATGATAGAAATTTCAGTAAATCTACGGCCTGGCTCTTTATACACTTTTTATACAAGGGCATCATAGTCATAAATTTCTAAATGATCGCAACAGTCGCAGAGAACCCAGTAGAAAATAGTAAAGATTAAAGCTCCAGCAATAAGCATGATTATTCCTAATCCCAGTCCACATAGATGCATTGCGTAAGGAATTGAGAGAACACCCGCTCCTATGATTGAAGAGCAGTATGTAAAAATTGCAGCTCTGAGAGAACCTACTTCCATTGGGGCGAAGGTTCTTTTGCAGCAATTCTTCTTAAGTCTTGGATTACTGGGAGATTTAGAAGGGGAAGGCAATAGGCGCCTGGCCATTGACTTGTCAGATAAATCCCTTTCCATTTTTGATTATATTGGCTATTTCAAAGCTAAAAAAATCTATTTATACTAATAATGAATTAACTTATTTACAAAAGAAGCTAAACTCCTGTTATTGTTAGAAAACCGTTGGCTTGAAGCAGGTATAGTCGATAAATAAAACTTTGTAGAGCTAAAAGTCAGCAAAGTACATGAAGATCAGGTAGTAGAATTCAAAATACCAAGATCATTAAAAGGGCCTAAAATAATTAGGCATAAAAAATTGCTGAATTTAAATTTGAGAAAATTAATTGACTGCATAAAACACAAATTGAAAGACTTCCTTTAAACAAATTCTATGATTCAGAAGCTTTACATAAAAAAGGTTATATAAGATACTATGATATTGATGGGAATTATTAATGAGTTAAAGTCGATATAATAAAATATGATAGTAAACTAGATAAGTATTGTATAAGATCATATAGCGGGATATAGAAATGAGTTAAAAGGTCTAATATCAGATCTAAAAATGAATCAGAAGAAAAATTCAACTAAAAAATGAATCAAGCTTTATAATAAAGAAATAATGCACAAGAATCTATTGCATGGTCGGATTTTGTTATGGAATATTTCTCTAAAATTGTTAAGTGTTGAGAAATTGATACAAATTGAATTGAAAAGATTGAACAAAGACTATAACAATAAATTGATTAAAAATACATTTAAGAGATCAAATTATGGTTTAAATATGCTAATTTAAAAAGTATTCTTTTATATCATTGAAATGATCCAATTATTATAGAAAAGAGATAAAAGTATAGGGTAGAATATCCAGAATAGGTATAGACATAAAAGCAAACAATATAGCGATTCTAAAACTATTAGGATATTCGTTAAATAATTAGCAATAGAATATTATTCTCTGATCCTGATAATATGAGTTTACTTAAATATGTAGATAGCATAAATCATAAATTACAAGAAGAATATTTACTGTTCTATCAAGGAAGTGAATCAGTCTTAAGGATTTCACAATTTGCTTAAATCTAAAAAAGTCTATCGTAGATTTTTCATACTTTCGCTATAAACAACTGAACTAAATTAATTGCAGAAAAGGCATAATAAACTATATTTAAAGGACTTAATCTAAATGAAATCTAAAGCTGTTAAATTACTAATAAAATAAAATCTGTATTAAAACTCGTGAGATTAAAAATGGAAAGTGCTCTCTAATACTCTGTATAATAAGGATATATACAATTTTGGAATTTTCTATAGGAAAAATAGAAAAGTTGTTTAGAGATTTAAGTTAGAATTTATTATGACAGAAGATAAAAGAAATATTTCATATAAAGCAGCCCGAATTATAGAGATTAACTAAAAATGCTGTTTGATATACTAAAAGATATGATTTGAGCAACAAAATTCATAAAACCATTAGAAAGCTGAGTATTCATGAACTTTTTTGAGTCTGAAATAATATCTCTTGCTCACCCAATAATGGAAGATAGTGCTGTTTTATGTTGGTATCATCAAAGTATTACATCTTATTTAGAGTAATAATAAAGGGAAATTCAAAATTCTTTTGATGAATTAAAAAAGTTTGAGTGAATTTTAAATTGGAAATTGGATTAAAACGATGACTTTTAACATATAGCTAAATGCTATGGTAAATACAAACAATTGTATTAAATTCTGTAATACTAATATAAAGATAATATCAGCTAAGGCAATATAAACATAAATGTTACTATTTTACGCAAGAGACTAATAGAAAAATCATTAGAGTAGATTCAATACATAAGTTTTGAATTAAAATCGAAAACCTAAAGCTAGATTTAGATAATTCATGAGTTTACGCAGGAATAATTAGATTTTATTGATAAAAATGACAATAATATAAGCATTATTTCAAATTAGTTAAGATTTTTCAACAATAAAGAAGAATGTATTACAGAAATAATGCAGGATATTCATAAAATAAATTAACAATACAAATGATTAAGCAAATAATTTATAAATTTGGATGAAGAGTTCTAATATAAGTTTTTCACACTATTTATATTACCACAAACAATAGAAAATAAAATTAAGCAAAGGAAAACTGCATTATTATAATCAAGCAATGTTTTAGTAGATATATTAGGGTAATAAAAGGCTAAACTATAAAGATTAATTAATAATGGACAAGCATTATTTCAGGAATAGTAAGATACATCGTTAAAACCCAAAGGAATAACAATTTAACTGATTGATAATTAGAAGATAAAGATATCAAAGCTAGAATATCTCTTAATCCAATGCTTGAATATAAAGTAAAAGATTAGTAAATGGGAACAGCTTATAGAAAGAAAGCCTCTTCCAAATAAATAATTGATAACATTGATAAATTAAACAAAGCCTTTTATAGACTTATGAAAACTAATATTTAAAATTTATTAATCCTAAGACAGTTGGTTAAATCGCTATATTAAAGAGTTAGTTATTTCGGAGATATGGGAAAAAATAATAAGCCATTAAGAATAATTAGGTCTATTGCATTAATAATTAGCAGATTATAATTGTGCAAATTAAATAATTCTTTACCTGTACTAGGTCTTTAAGAAACAAAAGATATATATAACTATTATAAAAGGATTCTAACAGGGAATTTTTACAGATTACTATTATCATTGTTTGTAAAGCAAGTTAGATATAGAACTTAATAGCTAGTCAAAATTTACCTTATAACAGCTTTTGACTTACAAAACAATTACAGATGAAAGTCTCGATATATTATTCAAATTATCTAAAAGGGCCATTGAAGAGTACTTCGAGGAAAAAATACAGTTTTTGGAAGAACAATAAAGCGATTAAAGAACTAAGGATAATTACTCTATCACAGACCACGATCCCTTTTACCAAGTGTATATTGACGAAATTCAGTATATAGAAATCATTGAGACTAATTATAGCTTTTAAGTATTTCTAATTTAATTATATAAGTTAACCAATATTCCTTGACTACTCCAATTCTTAATTCCCTGGACAATTAGAGTAATCCGCCATTTTTATTTCTGCTGGGGTAATTCCACTGGCTCCAAATTCTAACCATTTTTATCCATTTTCATGAGCGAAAACTTTTCAAAATTTTTTTTGTATATATAAGAGAGGTTGGATAAAGCTAAAATGGAAACAAAATAAAAATGGTTCCTAGCCTAACATTCGGTATGCATTTTATATACCGTCTG
>CAKKTI010000157.1:0-43733 GCA_920105805.1 Condylostoma magnum
TTAACGAAACTCCTCAAAGGAAGGATTGCCTAAGTATTGATAGTGCTCAGGGTAGTAGTCCTTAACTGTGGACATACGACGGAGGGCCGCTCTAAACATATTTATTGTGTTAAGAGTATGTAAAAATGTAGTGTATGAATGCAATTAATTACCATTATAAGCATTATTTGAGTTATAATTAAATAATAATCTAATAGAAATTATAAGTATATGTTTAGTATTGAAGAATTTAACTATTGATAATAAAAGATAACAGGTTAAATCATAGTTTAATAATAAAGAGTATTTTAAATGATAAATATAACATTTCGATTTGCTTGAATATTATATAAAATATAGCTAATTTCTATAGTGCATTTTATAAATATTGAGCACTAATGACAGACGGGAATAGTTAAAAACATATTTAATATGCTTATAAGACATAATACACAATTCCTGCTTAAATCAATAAGATAGTAATCTAGTAAATAAAGCACCCTTTAATTACCATAAACTTAGTTTTTGCATTAACTAACCCATTATACAACCTTCAATTAACTACTAATAAAATACTTATCTTTAACAATAGCAAACATCCCATCCTTATTTCTTATTTTCACAGTATATAAAAATCCTTAAACTTTAGGCTTAACAGGAACAATTCACCGCCAACTCAACTCTCCAAAAACAGTTTCCATATTTCTTCTCCACTCTCCAATATCAAACACATTATTCCCTCCAGCTTAAACCTCACAACTCGTTGTATTACGCATACTCATTACCAAGTGACAAACTCCGAATCCTCCAATAGAAGCCGACAACCCTATTCCCATAACAGTTCCAACAATTATTAATCAACCTTGATCACCCTCTAATCATAAATTTAGCCCTGATATCCCAACTTGCACTATTCCTAATCCGGAGTAAATAAGCATTTAAATAAAATACTTATGATTTTACACTCCTATGCAGTTAGAGACTCAGGGACAATGGTGATCGTATCTTAGAATGCAGCAATTGCAGAAATGACAGTGATGAGTTCTCGGTGGCCTATAACACTCACATTTATTACAATAGGTTACCGAGGCTTTTTTATAATCAAATTCATTATAATTTTAGTTCGCAGGTTCTATTAAGTCTTGGGGAATGTCTTGAATAATAAGAGCAGTTTCATAAACTCCAGGATTTGTAAATACTACTTTTATAAAGGATCACAAGCTCATAAATAGGAATATGTGAAATAGTAATACTTAAGCAATTATAATTCCTTCTGTTTTAAATCTTTTTCATACAAACTCATATTCTAGTAAGTACACTCCCCCATAAATCCCTATAGTAAACAATAAAGGAGGAGCTGATATCAATTTTCTGTGAAAATTCCTGCTAAACATAAAATATGGGGTGTCATGTATGCAAATCAGCTAATACAGTAAGCAATAATTTCAATAACCACATCAGCCAATACAACACTGAATCAATAGCTCCTAAAAAATCAATGAATTCCAGAAGAGGAACCAGTTTATCTTATAAAACCGGTCACAACTTTTCTAATAGTCTACATGTTCAAGCAAACCATTTCATAAGGTTTAAGCAACAACCTATACAACAAGATTACACACTCAGCCGACAATCGAATGGGAATGGTCTAATAAAGGCTATACAAAAGGAAACCGGGAACATGAGAAGTATCAAAGTCCTGCCTA
Source organism: Condylostoma magnum (assembly GCA_920105805.1). NCBI lineage: Eukaryota > Ciliophora > Heterotrichea > Heterotrichida > Condylostomatidae > Condylostoma > Condylostoma magnum. Next base: position 1,686 of record CAKKTI010000157.1, read on the forward strand.
AGTCATTAGACACGCCGATTACTTAAATATCATCCAATACTGAAATGTAGATACTACAACTAGCGGACCATCCCAATATAATAAAAATGCATGAGTGCTATATTGAAGACACATCGATTAATCTAGTTCTAAGCTATTGCACAGGAGTTTCACTTACTCAATTTGTCTAGGAGAACGGCCAATTGAGTGAGTAACTAGCAGCGCATATATTTAGACAAATAATCAGTGCTGTTTCCCACTGCCACTAAATGGATATAAACCATAGAGTACTGAAACCATCCAATATAATGATCGAGTCAAATGGAATTGATGCCATTGTCAAATTCGCAAGTTTCACTTGCATTGAAAACGATGCAGAACTATTCAAAGTTGATTTATCTTAACCCTTTTGTCTAGCACCGGAAGGATTTAAAAGAAGATTCACTTAATCCTCAGATATTTGGAGTTGTGGAGTCATTTTGTATTTTATGATTACAGGATAAGCTCCATTTGACGGTAAAAATTAACAACAGGTGCTTATGCGGACTTCAAAGGCGAAAGTGACCTTTGAGCTACCTATTTTTAAGCATGTAACATATGAGCTAATCGAGCTAATTAGCTCGATTTTGTAAGTAAAGCAGCATAAAAGGCCAAATGCTGATGAGATTCTATTAAATCCTTGGTTGATGAAGAATCCAAGCATTGTTTTAGATAATCCGAAATCTAATTTACTATTAAAAAACTTGCTGAGACATACAAGAGCAAAAAAGTTCCAAGAAGCTGTATTTGCTTTTATATCAAATCATTTACATAATCATGATAATTCTAGCTAGTTAGCTAGATTATTCAGAGGAATGGACAATGATAAAGATGGAAGGCTTTCTTTACAGGATTTAATCTAGCATTATTCCAATAAACAGTCTTATAAAGAAGCTCTGGATATAAGCATAAGCGTTATGGAGGAAACTGACTCTGATAAAAGTGGATTTATAGAGTTCTCTGAGTTCATAATGGCTGTTATATCAAAGGAGACTTTATTATCATAAGATTATTTGACGTTTACTTTCAAATTATTTGATTAGGGCTAAAAAGGCTATATAACTAAGTAAGATGTAAAAGATTTACTTGATTTTGATGAAACAGAGTAAGATGAGTAGTCATGAGATGAATTGTTTGTGGATTTTGGAGAAAATGAGATGATAGATTATGAGCAGTTTAAAGCCATTATGTTAAAACCAGATATTTAGGAAAATTTGTATTAATTATTGTGTTTTTCTGTAATTAAAAATGTAATCCCATGAATGTCCGGTATGTCTTGCTGAATTTGACGGTGATGTATTCAGACCAAAGTTGTTACCATGTGGTCATGCTTTATGTTAGGAATGTATTAGAATTTGTATTGGAAATAACTGTATTTAATGCACTATTTGCAGAGCAGATCACTTAAATGTTTCTTTGTGATAATTTCCTATTGTATATGCTTTAATAGGAGGCAAATACAATAATTCATAATATGACTAGTAAGAGGACTCTAAAAAGTAGTGATTGTAGGTATAATGGAATCAAATTTAAGCTAATAATGAGTTAGTGAAGTCTAAGTTTATCATGTAAATGGATGGTCTTATAAATTATATATAATAGTTGAAATAACAAGGGATAAATGAGATAAATCTATAGCATTAAGAAAGTGCTTAGAAATTCAAGGTAATAATGAATCAGTAATAAGTACCAGGTAACTTAAATCTGACTATTTATGACTTATTTCCATTAGATTAAATTAAAAAGAAGTATTTAGACTAGTTTCTAGTATATCCAAAGCCTATTAAAGAGTAAATAATTTAAGCCAAGAGAAGACATAGACGATATTATAAAAACAACTAGGCATAATAGGATAATGGAGTCCAATGGGTCTTTTCAACCAGACATGGAGAAGAAAGAGCATTTAAATAAGAATATTCAAAACAGATTGAGCAAGGATTCTAAGAAAGGCAATAATCTATTTTTATTTATCTAAATAACAAGCCTAAGTTTAAAGTAGATTTCAACAGTATGTAACAAGTAATGTGCAATAGTAAAGGAGTATTAAGTGAAAGAGTAAACCCAATTAAAAGAATAGCTAATTAACTATCTCAGCTCTAATTTCCATCAATAGTTTCCCTTCCTCATTCCTTCCACTACCGTCACCGCCATCTCCCCAAAATGAATCATTTTACGCATGATATATAATTTCCTTATCTCCAGTAGATAATAGTAGCTCCTTTAAGTCATCGTGTTATGTAAACTTAGCAAGAAATGCTTCTTTCATAACTCTTACTTTTACCTCTTATCAATCGTTACGGAGAGGCAAGTCTCGTTGTCTTCCCATTTCAGCAGCTTATTAAGGCTCTTAAAGGTTTCTGACTTACTCTTCATATTCAGTTCCTTCAAATTTCATTGCTTGGAAGTAATGCTCTGTAGTAGGCCAAGTTTTCCCTTTTATGCTGATTTAAGCATCCCAGTAATTAGAGAATTAACCGTATGGGTCTTCGGGAAGATTGAAAAGAATACGTTCTTATTACATTTATATTATAAAAAAAAGAGTTGAATAGCTGTAATACGAAATATGAACAATAATCAAGATATTTTAGTCTTTTTACTAATATAATATATTCATTTGTTCTTTTTACTATTTAATTTCAAATAAAATTTACTCCCTTACTTTTTATATCTGCTACAAAATTAATAGTAGTTATAAAAACCTTTTTTATATACTTTTCCTTTAGTTATTATTCTCTTGTTTAGTTTATTTCATGTTCTGTTTAAGTTTATTAAATTGTTTTAATGATATTCAATTTTAAGATATGGCTTTTATAAAAAATTTCAGATTGTTTACATTAAAGATTACTATATCTTAGTATTGAATAACAAGTATAATTAACTAAATTTCATAAATAAGCTTAGTATACTATAAAGATATTATTCCTGCTAGAAAATTCAATATTTCTATAGGTGTATTGAATGATAATACACATATTTATATTCACTTAATACGCTTTAAATTGCCTAGAGTTAGTTTTTCTATAATCTCTCTTAAATGATCTAAGCATTCCTTGAAATAATCATATTATTCTCCTTTTTGAAAATAGTAATTATTAAGTAAATAATTGGTTATAGTTTTCTTAATTACTACAAATAACTGAAAAATATTATGTAAGTTTTAGTAGCTAATAAAAATATTAAATAATAAGTAAGATTTATATATTACTAATTCTTTTCTATCTCATTATCATTAATTTATTATCTAAATTCTCTAAATACTTTTTTTTAAATCAAAGAATAACAGCACCTTTTCAATAATTAATTAGTAGACTACAACTTTCCTTTCTTATAAAACTTAATTGTCAATATATACAAATCTAATATAAACAAATATGCAATAATTTTAAAGCAAGGTATTATTAATACCCATTATAATTTAAATATCAATACTTACTATAAAAATCATTCTTCCACAGGTCTCAATATATACTAAATATACCCTATCTAATAAAATAATAGCCACTAGATTTCAACATATAATAAAATGGCAGAACTTACATTTGCTGATTATGACTTCCTAGTGGAGCTTGGACTAAACAGAATTAACTAAGGATGTTTCAATGGGGAATGGTGCGGATCAGATTCCTAAATAGATGCCCTAAATCCTCACACAGCGAAAGTAGTGGCTAAGATCCACTAAGGCACATTAGACGAGCTTTAATCCTGTATAAATGCATCCTCAGAAGCCTGGAAAACCTGGAGAAACGTTCCAGCTCCACAAAGAGGAGAAATAGTTAGGCAAATAGGAGATGCTGTAAGATCAAAAAAAGAGCCCCTGGGAAAGCTTGTCAGTCTATGCATGGGAAAGATACTAAGTGAAGGTCTAGGAGAGGTTCAGGAGTTCATAGATATTTGTGACTATGCTGTAGGTCTCAGTAGAATGTTTGATGGGAAAGTGCTACCAAGTGAGCGACCTGAGCACTTCCTTCTAGAAACCTGGAGTCCTCTGGGCCCAATAGGAGTAATAACAGCCTTTAATTTCCCCTGTGCTCCCTTCGGCTGGAATGCGGCAATTGCGCTTGTATGTGGCAACACAATAGTCTGGAAAGGTGCGCCGACAACGGCCTTAGTGACTATAGCCTTCACTAAGATAATAACCCAAGTGCTTTCAGACAACAACATTGCTCCAACAGTACTAACAACTATAGTAGGACAAGGTGAAAGTATAGGACAGGCAATGGTGGACAGCCCTACCCTTCGTCTTATTTCCTTTACAGGTTCTACTCGCATTGGCCGTATAGTAGCGTAAAGAGTAGCCGGAAGATTTGGAAGGACCATTCTTGAGCTAGGAGGCAACAATGCTGTGGTTATATGTGACGATGCTGATATGGAATTAGCCTTTAGAGCATGTGTATTTGCTGCAGCCGGCACAGCAGGCCAGAGATGTACAACACTTCGCAGAATTATATGTCATGAGTCTTTATACGACAGTTTTAAGGAAAGGATGGCTGCTGCATATAGAAATATAAGGATCGGAGATCCTTTGGACTCTGATACGTTAATGGGACCTTTACATAACGAGCAAGCAGTAAAGATTTTTACGGAGGGACTTGATACTATAAGGAGTCAGGGTGGAAGTATTGTGTACGGAGGTAATGTACTGGGAGATAGAGAGGGGTATTATGTGGAGCCAACTATAGTAGAGATAGATCCAAATGCTGAGATTGTTAATGAGGAGTTGTTTGTGCCTATTGTGTACTTGTTTAAGTTCAGCGAGTTAGATGAGGCAATTGCTATGAATAACAGTGTCCCCCAGGGGCTTTCAAGTGGTATTTTTACCAACGACATGAAGAAAATGTTCACTTGGCTTGGGCCGAATGGTTCTGACACTGGATTGGTGAATGTGAATATGGGACCATCGGGTGCTGAAATAGGAGGAGCTTTTGGTGGCGAGAAGGAAACTGGAGGCGGAAGAGAAAGTGGAAGTGACGCCTGGAAGCAGTATATGAAGAGAAGTACTTGTGCTATCAATTACTCATCCAGTTTACCACTAGCCCAAGGCGTTAAGTTTGATGTTTCTTAGTTAATTAGTTTAAATCTAAATTAGTCTAACTCAGTCTTGTTTGTCTTCATTCATAGCAGCATAGGCCCCCATGGCTACCTTAGGAGCTTATTTAGCAGCCTCTTCCCTTAGTTCTTATTTAGCCTGACCAACAAACTGTGTGCCTTCTTTCAGGGTTTGGTCAATAAGTGCCTCGTTTTTAAGTAAGAAGGGCTTTACTACATGGTCGTATAAGTAAATAGCTCCTTTGGTTTATGGAAGGGCAAGATATAGTACAAATACTAATTTTATTGTGTAGTAGAATGGAACCCAGAAGAAAAAGATATCAAGAAGATTATCAGCCATTGAATAACAACCTATTACTACCCAGTATGTAAGCCATTATTTGTCATCTTCAGTCTCGTGAGACTCAACTGCTTTGAAGGATGCATAGGCTGGATATACTAGACTCACAACATCTGTTATCATTTTTGCACCAAAATCTATAACTACAAAGAAAAGCAAAAGCCCGAGGATAACTGAACCTATTATTCCACTTTCAACTCCTATTTTCTTACAGTTTTCTCTAATAAAGTCAATTTTGTCTAGGTGGATTGTTAGTTCGTGAGGAAATTGCTTTATTTTATCCATTTATATTTATGATGCAAATTTATGTAGTAAAGCAGCTCAGAAATTAGTATATAACACAAAAATTTTAAGAATAAGCTATCATCTTCATTCTTGTAAGAAATCTTAAGGAGTCTCTTCTTTTTTCGTGAGGGGGAATATAGTTTCTCCTTTAAAATGTATGAACGTTAGTCTTGTATTTTATTTAGAAGGGTTTTTTAGGCTTGAATTAAATTTTTCTACCTTAAATCGCGTTATTTTTCGTAGCTTGTAAAAACTTATAAGAATCCCATTACTTTATCTACTTCAATCGCTTTTTAACTAAATCAGTCTTAATTCTTTTAGGCTGCTACGGGGTTTTTATGAATGATAAACTACTTCTAAGGGAAACTTAAGTGCTTCGAGGAGTTTTTTTCCTAAAAGATCTCTAGGATTTCGGTCTTTTCTACTTAGAATGCTTAGGTTTCACTTGTATATTTGTTGTAACATCGTCTTGATACCTCTAAAAATACCGTGGCTATAGTGTATCGAAGTCATTTAAAAGACCTATTGACGGATCAAGCCTAAATGCTTAATTTTGCCCTTCTTCCATTTAAACAATTTCTGAGCTTTAGAAATACAATTTTAAATATTTACGACGGAATCTACAGTTTAAATCATTCCATTATAACCTCAGGTATCTTTTTAGTCTCTCTGAAGGCAGTATCAGTCTTCTAGCCTATCGTTTCCCTTGTATAATGAATTGAACTCAAACTTCGGGGTCTTTGTAGTATCATCTCTGAGTTTGTTTCTTGAGCTTACACTTACTCAGCGTCCTAGCAGCATTTAATGCTTTGTTTTATCAATTATCTGGATAAAGCTTACAGCTGATTTAATATTCTCTCAAGAAGAGACATTTTGTATTTAAATGAGTATTATAACTTATTATACAGAGATAGTTAGTTCTAAGTATATAGATTAAAAGCTTAATAATATATTAAATGGATAGAGGATCTAATCAAAACAGAAGAGGACGGCGGGGTAGGGGTGGAAGATAGCATACTTAGGAACTACCCCAGCCTAGATTTATTAAAATAGAAAATTTAGAGCCAGAGAGACGATGTGTTAATTTAAAATGTATAGTTGTTCAATACCCAAGGTAGTAATAAGACTAATGATTGGTTTAGGTTGGAGACAGCACAGGAGTAATTGACTTGCATATAAAAGAGAACTTTGATGAGTTTTACCCAGGACGACCCTTAATAGTCCGGAATGGCTTTATACAAATGCTGGAAAATCGATACATGCAACTAACAACCAACTTCTGAGGCAAGCTGGACTTCGACGCTCCAAACTACAAATTTACAATCAAAACGAGTGAAAATTACTCAGGATTTGAATTTGTGTTAACTAACGATTAATATTATAACTAATCACATACTTCATCTACCATGAACTTTAACTTAGCAATCATTTTCCTCAGCTCCCTGTTCTTATCCTACAGCACATTAACCTAGCTTTCAATTGACTGCATTTCCGCATTATAGTTCTTATCAATATTCCCTAACCCCTAATGCAATGACCCAGATATCATAACAGAGCTATAATTCTACCGTAATTCCCCAAACAACTTAAGCTCGTTTACAAGTTTAGTATACAACATTTTGGCCCTTCTATCCTGGGTTCCACTAATTTTCCTCCTGTGTTAGTACTTAAACGCCAATGACACACACTTAGCCGCGGGTTTGGACAGCTCTACAATGCTGTATACAGCATACTCCCTCTTAGTAAGCCTTAATTACTTATCTAGCTCCACCACAACCATTGACAAGGTGCATGCTCCTCAAAACGCACCCAGTACTACCACCGTCCTCCCTAAATACGACGATGGATACACATCCCCGTACCCTACAGTCACCATCGATATAATAGCGCACCAAAGCCCTGTAATGGGATCCCCGAACCCAGCATGTGTCAGATTCTCCAGTGGACGCTCAAATACACGCAAGGCTATTCCAACTATAACGAAACTGGTCAGATTGACTATAACTATAACGGCCATGATAGGATAGCGCTTTATTATGCTCTTCAATGCAAAACGCGAGTTAGCCCTTACATTGTAGCGGTTGCAGTAGTCGTGGGCTACTGTGTCGAGGTAAGGCGTGTAGTTTAGGACAGAGCGGATGAACATTACCACACGTCCTAGCATTATTACGTAGAAGAACTCAGTTCATGTGTAGCATATGTGGATGTAGTCAAAGCCGAATTCCTAGGGAAGCTTTATACCGGAGGTAAGGCCTGGGTAGGGAGTTATTAGTAAATAGGCTGTCTCAAAGGCACGGGGCCAGGTTATTAGTCTTTTGCGCTGTTGGGGAATGTGGAAATCAGGGGTGTTTAGGGATTAGTTAAGCGGTAAAATGCTTTGGCATAGGGCGACGGATTAAATCCATATGTTCTTGTAGTGGTAGCGGATTACTTAGAATACTATAGCGAGGATGGAAAGGGACAGGGATATTATGCGGAGTTCTATTGAGTTGACCTCCTCACATTCGTCGTATCTTTCGTAGTTACGATAGTCAATCTCGTAGTCTATAGATACCATTATTAAAGCACTCATACTGAAAATACTTGATATTAGCTAGTATTTTCTTCAGAGGTTGAAAAAGTACTCGGTTGATTGCATTATTTCTGTACGGGCGTGGCTTAGTAGGGGAGCATTTAATTCTATTAGAGAAACCATTTTAATAGTTTAATTAGTCAAGATAAGCTGTGTATTAGTGAGTTTTAAGTATGTAATGGTAAGGAAAATAGTTAGTATTTGTGAAGTTAGTTATGATAAGGTTGAAATATACGAGTAATTACATTGTATATGATTAATGTGTATAGATGATTAAAGTAATCAACTAACAGTGTACATAAGTAACCCATACTTATTACCTTTTATAAAGGGTAACATTTATAAACATATCACATTTTTTCCACGTATAAGTCAAAATCGTAAAGAAACGGATATCAAATAAAACTCAAAAAGTTTATGATTAAAAATTAGTAATTAACAAATTCATCCTTCATAATTTCACTGACCTTCAATTTCATCCTCTGTACTATCACTGTAATTAAAGTCTAAGTGAAATTTCTTCATCAAATCATCTGATTTTTAGTAAAGTTCTCTAAATTCAGCTTCTAATCTCTTATCTGGCTGTTAGCTCATAATGAACTCACATATATTCTGAATTTAGAACAGTTTTGGCTGTCCAAATTCCAGCTAATCGTTAATTAGTTGCCCCCAGACCTTGTTTAGTTGTTAAATTGCAAAGCGAACTACTTCTAATCTGCTGTGCACTACTTATTACACTATTGTGTGCATTCCGTTTACTATTTATGTTATTTGATGTTAGTTTGTCTATTCTTACTTATCGATATCCTATAGTCTTTGTTTCAGAGAATACATTGCTTATTCTTAGTGGTCAATATCGAGAAGAGATTGCTATATTGCATCTGTCTCTTTAAATCCTAGTTAGAAGGGGAGTCGAGCCCAAGACTGGAAATCATGTATCATGGCGCCTTATTTTATTTATATTATGAATACGCGCGAAGGTATGTAAAAGATGGAATACTAAGAAATATAAAATTAAGTATGAAAATATACAGTTTATTGTATTTTGTTGAGGTTAATAAAGAGCTTATATGTAATTGTCTTATATGGCCATGTAATTATAAGTGTTTCCATATACTAGTTTTTAGATTCTTATTATTTGTTGTATAAAAAGAGTTATCTTCATTGACACAACCAAATTTCCTATATACTAGTATAAAATATATGGCAAAAAGATCGAGATAAGAGACAGAAAGTTTTATAAAAAAGCCGATTATTATTTAAGAGAATAACAATTAAGGTGTATTTGATCACGATGCATTAAGAATAGCATCATGAAATATAAACGGCTTGAAATCATAACTAAGAAAACCAGAATTTAATTAATTTCTTGAGAAAGATCTAGATATTTTATGTCTGAATGAAACAAAACTGCAGTCTAAGCTAGTAGATACAGTAATTCTACAAATACCATAATTCCAATACTAATACTACTCCTGTTGTGAAGGTAAAAGAGGCTAATCTGGTGTAGCTATTTTATCAAAAGTATAGCCAATAGATATCAGCTATAATCTGGGGCTCTAAAAGGACACATAAGGAAGAATCTTAACTGCGGAATATAAAAACTTTATACTAGTTGCAATATACGCTCCTAACTGTAATAAACAAAGGATCAACGATGGAAGTAGAGTAATATGAGATATATCATTTTTTCAGCACATTTCAATTCTAGAGGAGAAAGGAAAGGCTGTCATTATCATAGGTGATTTGAATCTTATTCAAACAGGCCTTGATAAACATGGTCTTAAAGATGATTTTACCATTGCAGTTTTCCCTGTTGGCTAAGCCTGAATACAATTTATATCAGAAAGATATCCAGATACATTTAGACTACAGAATCCTGTAACTAGGTAATACTCTTACTTTTGTTAACGTTTAAGAACTAACAGAGAGAAAAATATAGGATGAAGATTAGATTTTGCTTTAATGCAGCGATAGTATTTGGACAGATTGCTGTATTCAAAAATACTAAAAAAATATAGAATTTCCGACCATCAACCTATTCTGCTTTCCATACTTGATAGTAATTAATTTTATTTATTATTGGTAAAATAGTAGGAGGAGTGAATATAAGGCTATTGCAATAATACAGTCATTAAATATCTTAACTATGTTCTTACTTCCACAATAGTTTAACAACAATTGCAGAAATATCATCAATTCTCCCTCCACTACTAATTCAGATCCCTCTTGCCTTATTACATATAATCTACGCTTCATTTCTTAATTCTTCCTATTATTCCGCCTTGTAGAACAATATTTCAATGTTTTATCTATCTAATACATCTCAAATGCCATCAGAAGCTATCAATATATACAAATGTTGTTTGTTTAAATCAAGTGATTTAATTGTAGGCTCGCATATGCATCCAATCTTTCTAGCTTCCTAGTCACCAAGCGATCTTGTCATGGCTAATCCTGGCAAGTTACCAGTTTCGTTTCAGATTCTCAAATTATAAAATTTGTCATTTTTCCTTTCTAGCCTAGATTTAACAACTCCACCCTGATTTATTATTCTGTTTCTTTCTTTAGTCTTATTTGGACTGTGTATTGTAGTCAGAAAAGACGACTAAATAACATACTGTAAACTATTATATTTAATAGATTTTACCTTTTGTACTATCAAAGCTTAGGAATCCCCTAAATTTGCTACATGTAACTACTTTTAATACAGCATTACAATTGTTTAGGTTGATCCACTTAATTGTACGTTAATATAACTGCTCTGAAGTGCATTGTCAATTGAAATGGTGAGTTATTCTAAGTATTATTTAGGTCAATACATATTAGCTTAGTATTCTAGTAAATATTATTCAATAAATTCTACTACTTCTTACCCATTTTGCCCATGGCCATCAAAAACACAGATTAAAATAAAGTTTTCCTTATGAACCCAAAAACACGAGTCTTAGTTTTGTTTTGGAGCCATTTCCCTTCCAGTAGAGCCTGCAATACTGCATTAATCTATTACTAAGTCAAAATTATCCATATCAATGCACTCAGAGCTTAATGAAGAGTATTATATTTCGGTATTGGAATAACGTCTAGACACTTTTTTGTTGTCTTATATAATTGGAGCTTATTTAGGGTGACTGCTTAATTACTTTTATTAAAATTTGCAGACTGAGCAACCCATTATTAATATTTAACTACTGATTAAAAAAGCGCTAGTAATTACTAATTTATAATGCCTAATGCCTTTTGGATTGACGAGAAGTTGATAGTATGCAGCAGTTCCTTTTATTTCTCATTGTTTTTAAATATTTGGGCCACAATAGTAAGAGAAACTTATCCGCTAGCACCACAACTATATTTATACAGAATGTTTTTGAAAAACAGCTAAAACCTTATATTTGATAAATCTCTTTTAATCATATTCTCTAGTATCATAAATTAGATTGCACCGGCCAGTGACTCTTAATTACTACTAGATTCTTTTACATAAGAAAGACCATTTTATTCTGAGAACAGTTCATCTATTTCTTCTTTCTTCAATATATCAATTTACTTCTCTTATACCATCTATTCAATAGTTTTTAATACATAATCATAAATATCATCAGTTATAGCAACTTTTTTAGTGTTCTCCTAAAATAAGTATTTTTAAAGAGATTTAAAAGAAGTTATTACATCAATTAGTAGCTTAGGAATTCCAGTAAAAATCCAAGCTAGGAAATAAACAAACTTTTACATAGGGCTGTAATTTCCCCATGCTAAGATATAATAGAATCCATATAACCAATTAGGCACTAGGAACACTAAGTTTAAAGCTAGGTAAATTAGATTTACACCAATTAGTAAAGGCAGATACCCAATGAATTAAAGAGCTCTGTCAATAAAATACTTTCCTTCAAAGTTTAAAAAGTAAAAAGGAACAGCTGATATAAGCAAACAGTTCAATGGTGTTGGCAGTGACACAATTCCTCCGTATCCAGGTATATGTCTGTTATAGTACCATATGTTATGGACAAACGATAGATAATAAGCATTCGTAGTTGATATAACGTCCTCGAATTCATTGCTAAGTAAGGCTATCATTATATTCAGCAGACTAATTGTGGAAACAAATACCCAAACTATAGTTATCCACATTCCTGCACCAGTTTCTTCAGGAAACACAGAAAAATCAACATTTCCAATAGAAAAGTCAAATATGGTTCTAAAGGACAGTTGAATAGTTCTAAAGGCTTCTACTTCATCAAAGAAAATCACCCAGTAAATTGTAGCAGTAGCAAATATTGTGAAGATCAAAATTATAATGAAGGGTAATATTGCCTTTATGATTAAGTAGATCATATACACTTGCGTTCCAATTCTCTAATAAGCGATAAGACATTAGAAAACCTTTAAAATTACAAGCGATAGTAAAATTCCAACAAAAATCTCTCCAGTGCTGATAAGATCTGGGTCTTATTCATCTGAAATTATCATGTAGGTGGGAAAAGGGAGAAATACTATAAATAAGAAATCTAGTATTAGATCAATTGAAATCACAGGCTTTGCGCGTTGTATAATAGCCATCATTAACTTACTCAGAAGACTACCAAAAATAGTAAGCATTACATATTATAGTATTCCGTATTCAGCTCGAGATACATTCAGATCGTCTATAAGCTATTATAACTCTTGCTCACTCATTGTTGTGTCTTATAGGTCTAATCTTTAATCATACCATCCTATCAGTGATATCAATAATGCAATTAGCAGGGATACATAGAAAAATCCTTCAACTAAAGCTTTAGGGAAATAGTTTGTTTTCCATGCAGAGTAAGAAAAGAAGTCAGTGAATTCGATTTCCTTTTGCTTTTATATTTACCATAAACCATTTTCATAAGTCTAATTTACACTTTTAAGAGGACAGAGATCTAGAAGGTTAGAGGGGATTATTCCTCCTTTAAAAAGTATATTCATACTGCCTCTTAGAGCAATTTATTGGTTAAGGAGGGTTCTATACTAGCTGAGATTGTTAATCATTATATCTAGTATCAACTTGTTTTGAAATTTGAAGCTATAAATAATCTCGATTTAATAAGCATCATGGTAGCTCTCTTATATAATTGTCAGAAAAGATATAATTTACTCTTACAATATTTCAAACTTTTATGTTATTTATTAATCTCAATCCTTTACCTAATCAATCAACTCATTCACCAAAACTCCAAAAGCAAATGGGACTCCCATATAAATATAGAATTAAGCTTTTTTAATATCTGGCTAAAAGAACTAGCTAATGATACTGCATAGCAGTTCTAATATATCATTATCCTTTTCGTTATATTACCAATACGTTAAAATTTTTAAAGCTTATAGATAATACTAGCTCAGCTCTAATCTTCTTATTATCCTTATCAAATTCTACCGTGTAAGATAATTGGTGGGCTTAAAAGAATTACGTTTATTGTACTTAATAATCTAGTATACAGTATCTAACTAGTTCAAATCAATAAGTCTAGATATTTACTTCTTAGTCAGCACAGTGCCTTCCTTAACTCTTTTATTTAAGTCGTCATAGAGCCCTTCTTGTATTAATGAATCAACTTCTGATAAATCTTTGCAAATTGTTGTTTGATCAACTAAAGAAAGTTTTGTTGCTTAAATTGGGTAAACTTTATCATTAACTTTGGATCTCGCGAAGTTTTGTATGTCAGCCGCCAGTTCAGTTAGATTCTTCTTTATTGCGAGTTTTGCAGCTTAATCGCTTGTTATTGCTTTAGAATCTACTTAAAAAGTGTTGAAGAATTCTTCGTCAGAATATTATTTAGCAACCCATATACAGAGCTTTTGAATTGTATGGCTAGTGCTGGATTCCATTAGAATAAATCGCTTTACGTATAGTTATTTAACCTGTCTAATCTATGATATGTCAAACGAGGCTTCATGCATGTCAGAACTCATATTTTTTGTAACTTATTGTTTGGTGATATTTGTTAAAAGGCTGTTAGAATTAGAAAGGTTAATATTTTAGTGATTAGTTTATTTATAGAATAAGATTATAATTAGTCAAAATATGCTTATTTCTAATCTATAATACCTAGGGCCTTCTGAGACTCCTTTAAGGTAAAAGTATATAATAATTCCTTTTAGTTTTGATACTTCTTAAATACTTTAATCACAAATTTAAGATCAATTGTTTAATTTACTCCACAAACAAAATTTGATAATAAATCCTTTAAAATCAATCTTTATTTTAAATTTTATAAGTCCCTTTAAATCAAATTTTCCAATAAAAGGGATTGAATTTAGTTTTTTAGTTAAGTGTCTTATATAAAATGTTCATTAATATATTCAAACTCGTATTAGAAAATTTAATCTAACTCATCTTCTTATATTACGTTTTTCCCATGGATTTCTATAGCTCCCCTGATTGCTTAAATTGCAAACTCATAAAACTCGTTTGTTATTATAGCTTTTTTGGAGCCTTTTTAAAACAAGTACTATTTGAGCTATACCATGGATTTTATTATATCTATAAGTAATTTCGGAATTCCAATAAACAACCAAGCAGTGCCGTTATAAAGAGTTCCTTTAAAGCCAGTATTTTGCCATACGAATAAATAATAGAATCCATATAACCACATAGGGAGCAACAGGATTCCATTTATTATTAAATAAAAGCAAAATGTGATCAATAGCATAGGCATATAACCTAGCAGCTGTATAGCTTTATCCATCTTCTTTTACTATTTGAGATTCATACGATACAATGGAGTAAAGATAATCAATAAGCAATTCAATGGAGTAGATAGTGATGTAATTCCTCCATATCCAGATGTGTATCCATTATAAACCCAAATATTATGTATAAACTGTATATAATAGGCATTGGTTGAGGAAATTACGTCCTCAAACTCACTGCTTAACAACGCTATCATTATATTAAGCAGACTAATCGTTGATATAAATACCCATATAATAGTTAACCACATTCCTAAGCCTGTTTCATCATTAAAAATCCCGAAATCAACGTTTCCAATGGTAAAATCAAAAATTGTCCTGAAAGACATTTCAATTGAGTTGAATTGATGTAACTCATCGTAGTAAATAATCCAGAAGATTGTAGAAATTGCAAAAACAGAAAATACTAGTATGAATATAAAGGGTAGTATTGCCTTTATTATCAAATAAATCATGTAGACTTATGTCCCTATATTCTAATAAGCAATAAAGCACTGAAATACTCTTAGAATAAGTATTGCTAATAGTAAACCTACGAAGATTTCAGTTACATCTACAGCTTGCTAGCTTTAATCCTAAACCGCCATTATGCATGTAGGATAAGGCATACATGCTATAAAAAGTATATCTATAATTAAGTCGAATGTTAGGGATGGCTACCTTCACTAGAGATAGCATATACTTATTTTTGCAATAACGCTTCCAATGAGTAATGCCATAGTAAACTATAAACTTTTATAAGTCTATGCAATCTGTTAAATTTATTCATAAATATCCTAAGATTCTTCTTCTGTTAAGCCTTCTTATTTAAACTCTTATCGCAAGGAGTATCATTACTCTAAAATTATTAAATCTACTATTAAAAAGAGGGAATAAAATATGCCTTCAACAACCAGCTTAGGAAAGTAGTTTTTCCTTCATGAACTAAAAGAGAAAAAGTCTATGAAATTGATCTATTTTTCCTATTGTCTAGTTCATAGTCCTTATTGATATAACTCCTTTGTGTTTCACAGGGGACTTAGTTCTAGAAATTTAGTCTATAATATTCCACCCTAGAAGAAGACATTTAAAGCAGCCTGTAAAGCAAACTAGTCATTAAGTAATGGCTTGTATATTTTTAACCGATTTATCATTATTTATAAAATCATCTTCTTTTAGAACTTCAAGCTGTGGATTTATTCTAGTTAATAAATATCATGATAACCTTATTGAATTGCTTGTAAAAAGGTTAAAACTTGATCTTATAGAGATTAGAACCTGCAATATAGCCGTAAATCTCAATCTTTTATTTTTTCAATCAATTCAATTGTTAAAACTCCAAATCTATAGGAATCTAGAATCCTTAATAAAGCAACGTTCTTTTTATTATTTTACGAGAATATATTAAGCAACTGATTATATAAGATAAAAACAATGTCACTGTTATCTATATTCTCATCCCAGAATGTTAGAATCTTGAAAACATAAAGATATATGTCAGGATTCTCCAGCTTCTTAGCTAATCTTATTAAATTCGTCTTTTTTAGATAATCAACTGCTATAAAGGAAGTTTTTGAGGTTTATTTAATCAATGAATACACAATTTTTAGCTAGTTTAAGTCAATTAGATGCTATACTTACTTCTAGTTGAATACAACTCCTTTATCAATTAGTTCTTTTATAAAGATATAGTTTTATTCTTATATGGCTTAATCTATATCTGATGTAAGGCAAATATTAGTAGTTTCTTATTAAGCCAATTTCCCTGAATTCATCATTGGAAAGATTTTGTCTTTTTTCTTATCTTCCATTTGATTGCAAATATCTATGGATAAATCATTTAAACCTAAATTTTAGGCTAAGCCTACGGCTTCTGAGTCACTAATAGCGTCAAATTGGCCTCTATAGAAGTCTACAAACTCCATATCTGAATATTATTTAGCTGATCAGATGCTAAGCTGTTATAATTCCTTTTGAAAAGTTTCAGTAATCAGATCATATCTTTTAGAGTACAATTCTCTTACTGATTTAATTCTCATATGTTTTGTCTTAGAGTTTTGATTCTAAACGTCCATTTTATGTTTTACTTCAATATGAAAGTTGTCTTAATTAAGACTACTATTTCAAGTCTCTTCTTTTATTGTTAATACGTCGAAGCTTATCATACAGTTGATATATTTAATTATTCTAAGGAGAAAGCAATGAAAATGTTAATATTACTAAGGCATCACACCTAAAGCCTTCTGAATAGCTGGCTTGCTATAAGTATAAAGCAGCTCTTTATCTTCTTTATTCTCTTCAAATACTTCAATCAAAGATCTTGGATAGAACTCTCCGGATATCCCACAACTAAACTGCCAAGTAAAATCTCTGAAAAACAGCTGAAATTTCAAGTTCTTTAAATCCTTTTTCATCATATTATCAATCAAAATGAGTTTAACTACATGATTAAACCCGGTTCCTTCCTTATTTGACTCGACTAAATACGAAAATTAGTTTTAAAAGGTAATTTGCAGATCCTTCCTATCAATGACATCCTTTCCCTGCTGACCTATAACCTCTTGAGTTTAAAGCAGTACATAATCATAAAGCTCGTCTGTAATAAGGTTTTCTTCAATACGCTTTTGAAACAAATATGTTTTTAATCCTCCCATTGATATTAACAGATCAAAAAACAACTTAGGAATTCCAGCAAGTAGCCAGGCCTGACTGGATAAAACTTTCTCATATATACTGCATTTCCTCCATTAGAACAAGTAGTAAAACCCATAAAGCCAAACGGGGAAAATAAAGATAAAATTTATCATGAAAAACATCATACTAGTCAGCATAAACATGGGCATGTATCCTATTACTTACAGAGCTTTATCCAGCTTCTTTTTGCATAATAATCCCATACGATAAAAAGGACCAATCATCATCAACATAAAGTTAAGAGGAGTTGGCAGGGCAACAACTCCCCCGAATCCAGGAACGTATCTATTATAAACCCAAATACTGTATATAAAGGAGACATAGTAAGCATTTGTTGTAGAAGTAACATCCGCAAATTCATTGCCAAGCAAGGCTATCATTATATTGAGTAAACTAATTGTTGAAATAAAGGTCCAGATCATAGTAAGCCAGGTTCCAATACCAGATTCATCCGGGAATATTGAAAAATCTATACCTCCTATTGCAAAATGAAAAGTAGTTCTGAAGGCTAATTCTAAGGATTTGAAGTTCTCTACCTCTGAGTAAAATAAGACCCAATATATCACAGAGAAGGAGAAGATCGAGAATGCGAGGATTAAGATGAAAGGGATTATGGCTTTTATTATCAAGTATATCATGTAAGCTTAGGTACCAACTTATCTATAAGCAATTAGGCACTGGAAGACTCTTAAGATCATTAAACTGAGTAATAAGCCTACAAAGATTTCTAGTTTATCATATGTCTCTGAATTCCATTCTTCTGCTAACATTAAGTATGTTGGATAGGGAATTATGAACATAAACAAGAAATCCAGTATGAGATCAAATGTGATAGTAGGAGATTTCCATTCAAGGAAACATAAGGTTAGTTTTGCCATCATACTTCCAAAAATGCTTAACATAGCAAACTGTAAAATCTAGTACTGCTGTGCAAGGTCATCAATATCATCTTCCAACTGTTTCTCTCTAGATGCCAACATATTACCCTCCTTTAGCTCTCGCCTTAAATCATACCACTGATACACCACAATAAGCATGAATATAAGAAAAGTCAAATAGAATATAAACTCGATAATAAGCTTTGGGAAGTAATTTTTTCTCCATGCACTAAATGAAAACAAATCAACTCCCTCTATTTGTTTTTATGCTTGTAATTTCCACAGTCCTTTATCATAAGTTTCTCTAATGTTATAAAAAGGACTCATTTCAGCTACTCTGGTTTCTATTAGTCCTCCATAGAATAAAACATTTAAAGCAGCGTCTAATGCAAGTGGCTGATTTAATAAGCTTCTATACATTTGCAGGTTTTTAATAATTATCTCTAGAATCAGCTTCCTTTGAAATCTTTAACTGTAGATTAATTCGATTTAATAAGAATCATGATAACTTGATTAAATAACTTCTAAAAACTGTATGATTTTATCTTAAAGCTCTTGGAACTTTTAAGTTAGTTTTGAATCCCAGCACTTTACCTTTTCTATAAGCTCGTTCACTAGAACTCCGTATGCAAAAGGACAGGAAATTCTCATAAGAAAGCAAGAGTCAATATCCTCATACTCAAAAATATCAGCAATTGTGTTATATAGGAAGCTAAGTAGATCTAAGCTGTTTTAGTTAGATTCCCAAAAAGTTAGAATTTTCAGTACTAATTTATACTAATCCTTTACATTTAATCGTTTGATAAGCCTTATTAAATTAGCTCTTGATAGATGGGTTTAAGGTATAAAAGAGTTCTTTGTTTCATATTTTACTACTTCATACACAATTTCTAGCTAATTTAAGTCAATTAGTTTGGCAGTTTGCTTTTTAGTACAATAAGCCCCTTTACTTATCAATGTTTTTAGTTAGTCGAATAGCCCATTTTCAATTGCTTGCTCCACGCCTATCTCTTCCTTATACAACGAAGTATCATTTAGAAGGGATTTATCAGGGACTTAAGATGGAAATATCTTAGTTTCTTTTCCGCCTTAAATAAAGTTCTCAATATCACTAACCAGTGCTTAATTATTTAAACTTTAGGCCAGTTATACAGCCTCCTGATCATTGACTTAGTCAATATTCTGAAAACTGTCAACAAATTCGTTATCTCCAAATTACACGGCAGATCATATAACAAGTTGCTTCATATGTTCCGACTAATCCTCCTCAACCAGCTAATATCGCTACTGGTATAACTATCGCACTGACTGAATAGAAACTCCTTTTGGGGTTTATCCAAATATATTAGAAATCATAAAAAATGTAAAAAATTATCTCATAAGCTATTTCATTAGGGTTATATACTACTAAACATATTACAAAATTTATTAACTAATTTATTTCTTTTTGATAGTAGAGGGATCAAAGCTGAAAAGGTTGGATAGTTAGGGCTGACTGAAATTTTAGAAATTTATCTGCTGGAAATTTGCGAAACCTCCAGTAGGTTGTGTATTACTGTTTTCCGAATTAAATTGGGAAAAATTTATTTCTTAATTGTTCTCCTTTTTTTCTTCCTTACTTTACTGTACTTAATTGTTTTAGAATAAATTTGTATCATTGGTTGTCTTAAGAGACTCTGAATTACTGGTTTCCAATGGCTTTTGATCATTAAGTTACTCACTAGTAGGAAAGTCGTCAAAGAAGTTTATTGTATTAGAAATTTAACTAGAGTTATTACTTTCATTATTTGTTTATTAATTTGGCATTTGCTCAAAAAAGTTAATTTCACTTGCAGTTTATTTACTTTCAGCTTTGTCTTAATCTTATTATTCACTTTAAGAGTTAGTTTAGATTTCTAAGTTATCTTATTGGTTTTCTTAAATTTCAGAGTCCTCACTACTTTATAGTTCATTATTAATTTTATTATTCCCTTCATCTAATAAACTATCATCATTTATAGATTCCTACTTATTTTGTATATTATCTTCCTATTTCTTTCACGAGAAATCAAATTAGTTATTTTCGTCAAACTATGAAGGACTTGGTAAATCAAATACAGACATCTTATTATTTTATATAGGTTCAATTTCTAAGTGTGATTATACTTATTATGGCTATTCAAAATTTTCATCTGTTTTACTTTCATTTGTAATAAATACAGCATCGATAAAATCTTCTAAATTACTAGGAAAAGTTATCTTTTCTTATTTCTCATCACTTTCATTAGATTCTTATATATTAGTTACATTAGGGACTTGTTCTTATTGATTTATAAATGTGATTTATTATGCTTAGGGAAAACTAATTTCTTACTATTTGAAATGGTTAAAATCAATTTATTATTCTTATTTTGCAGAAATCTCATTTTCTTACTCCTTACTAGGGCTGACTTACCTGTTGTTAGCTATTTCTAATTCTTATTTTAGCCTTTCTATCTTTAATTTATCTTATTCCCATTATTATTAAATTTCCTATTTCTCTTATTATGCTTATAGCAATTCTTATTAAATTTCTTACAGACGTTATCCTCATTACTACAAATTATTCTATCTTTCCTACCCTAATGCCTATAATACCATGTTCCACTTACTTCCTATTACCCCGCAATTCTTTTCGATATCCTTAACAAACTAATCCATCTACTAATTATCTCTTTATAAATGTTAAATCTCATAATCAATATTCTGAATTTACTACAATATAATTTTCAAGGTTTACATTTTCTACTAAGCCAAATTAGGGTCAACCACATTTCCTTAAATCTACCTCTAAGGCTACTCTACAATCCTTTACTAATCATTTTACAGCCTTCTTGCCAAGTACTCTGGAAGATGCATTGGTACAGGCACATTTTCTTTAATTTTCCTTTCAATAATAAACATAGCCACTATGAACTGCTTTTAATTCATTTGATTATTCTTGTAAAAGTCAACTAACTCTAAAACCTTCCTCAAATCCTACAATTCTAGTCAATCATGCTATAAAACTTCTTTTGCAGTCATTCCACTAATATACTCTTACCCTTGCGAATACTCCCTGAAGATATTGCAGTACCGCTGATTTTACTCATTACTTATTTCCCATGGGTCTTTCTCCTATTTAATCTCTGTTTATGATGCGAATACGGGAAGCTGTACATGCACATTGTTCAAAATACTCTAAGCACTTATGGGAATTCCATTTTACGCATATGCGATCAATCTGAGCGCTATATAAAATCCCTCTCTGTCTAAAAAGTCTTAGTATTAAACTCTACTTGATGCTATGTTTCAAATATCACGCAGCACTTGTAAAGGGAGGCCTGATCGCATGAAAAAGTCCCTTGCTGGTATTCCCTCAACACGATTTCTCCCTCCTGATGCAACTTAATAGAAAAAGTTACTGTAAACACCGTGTTCTTGAGGAGTAAGCTGAATGCTTAGTTGATTGAACTGCATATTTAAATGATGAATTTAAAGTATTATCCTATTATACTGCTTTCCTGCCTGGCTAATGACAGTTGAGGCATTAGTTCTGATAAATTAGTGAGTAGATTTTTTGCCATTAGTTAAGCTTTTGTTGCTCTGAAAGCTAAGTTGTTGTCATTTTAAGCAATTGTTGTGTTTGTGTCTTATTTTACTAGTTGCATTCTTTACAGTTTTTGAATTTCTAGCATGTGAATCCGTAAGTTGTTTCTAAGGTTCTCCTAGTTCTTTTGTGATTTGTTTTTATACATTGTTTAGTTCTTATTATGTCATTCATTTAAAGATATGCATTCTTTTACTATTCTAAAGAACTTCATACTAGTAGTAAACCTTTTCTAGAGTATTTACACTAGTTTTATATCAGGAATAGTTTACCCTTAGTCTATCAGCCTTTTGATCATTGATAGCTTAGTGAAACTTACTATTATTAGTTCGTTTATGCTTAATTTGAGTCGATTACACTCATAACTGACTTTCTATCTGAAACTATGGACAAGGAATTGCTCTTATTACAACTTACATTTAGTGCCTGGTATACAAGATGGGAAATTTGAGTATTTTCATGTTAAAAGTGTCAAAAGCAGCCAAATATCTAGTAAATCCTGCTGATTTTTTGTAGCGATATCTAGAGTTCTATGAGTAGAAACTATAGATAAGCTTTCTCAAGGTTTATTTATAATACATCCGGCTAAAATAAACCTTTAGAAGGTGATTGATTTGTTACCTAGCACAATACCTCTTAGATCTGTCATTTTTAGTATAGATTTTTAGACAAAGCATCTTCTTGGCTTGTGAACTTTTCATATTAGTGCATTTTTGTCTTAAGAGTATCTTAAATGAATTTTGACTGAGCTAAGTCCCGTATAATTGTATTTAGTTAGCACATAACCAACACTCATCCTACCCATTATTTCTTAGATGCTTGTATCTCTCGTATAATAGTTGCCTATACGTTGAAATCTTTGTCTATCTTGACAAAATGTTTAAATAAGTTTAATTGAACTCTATTCATGTAGGATAAGATTTGCCCCAATGTTAGAGCTAAGTTATTCTTACATACAGGTAAAGTGTCTTCTAAAAGCCACTTTGAAACCCTTATCTTTATGTGCATTGTTTTACTTCTTTTAAATACTATTATCAAGTCTAATATCTTAGTATTAATCTAGTATAAGTGAATCAAGGTTACTTATTGAGTTTTCATCAAAATCAGAGCCAGCTGACATAACTGAGGGACTTTGTAGTTACTTTTTGGGTAGTTAACCTTTATGAAGTGTTGATTGTATTTAAGATATACTTAATTCACAATTTGAACCATCTGCATCACCAATAGGAATATTTCTATGTGGGACTTCTAAGAATGAATTATTTGCTATCATATAAGATACATCAGAGGGACTACGTGGGCTAGATTATACAGAGGGCTTATTCATTCTAATTAACTTTTAAGGACATTTTAATTATATTAGCCCTGCTTATTCATCAGAGTCACTTATACTTTAATTTACGTTTTAGAATAGTCGTTTTTATTTACTAAGATTTTACTTAATAGATCTTTTTCTGTGTTTCTTTAATTTCTTATCAACTTATTTTTAATCCATTATTAAGTTTTGAATTTTTATTGTAAGGGATTTTTGACTGCTGATTCTATAGGGAATTTTTCATTATAAATAATAAAGACTTAGTATAAGAACCACAAAGTAAAAGATTTGAAATACTGACTTTATATATAAGAAGTACTGATAAAGTTAAAAGTCTGTTATAGTTTCAAAATTATAAAATTCATACAATAACACATTACTTTAATCAAATATTTTCAACAATACGCCTTCCTTCTCTTGCCTCATTAAATAGATGATAAAAGGTAAAAAATATATGCCTATACTCTAAACTTTCAGCATATCTCCTTAAACTTTAATCCTGGGGCAAATCTTACTTACGTCTTCTTTTGTTTATTACATTTCTGAATACAAACGGCTTGATTTTTCTTTACAATATACTTTTCCATACAATTGGCTCCATATACACACAAAAGCATCATTCCTTGCATACCTAAGACACCGTCTATAGCTCTTGGGGTGTTAAGAACTTAAAAATTTCAACACATCTTCATGTTTCATACTACTCTTCCAGCATCCATTACTAAAGTACTCCGTATTTACCATACTCAGAACACAATTCCATAATAATGGGAGACATATACTATAGAAAAATCCCTTTGGTAGCAATGTACAGCAATCCTGCAGCAATTTACCACGTAGATAGAAAACTGCACAATACTCCAAATTTTGTAACCTCTACCAAACGTATTTGGATTCTAGTTTGTAATTACCTGAAGGTGCCTGATATACTAAAACTTGGACTGCTTTCTTAATAGTTCTATTCTTTGACTTATGATAGAGAAATTTGAACTTCTTATATTATATAAAATCACAGCAGAGTGCACCTGTAAAGAGTTATTAATCAGGAGTACAATAGCTGTCATTTGGCAACTGGAATAGAGTTTGATGCAATGCATAATTTAATAGATACTATCATATCTCCAAACCCAGATCTAGTTGACATAAACAACGAGAATGACTTGGCTTCGGTAATAAAAGAAAATGATTAAGGATTCGAGCAAGTCCCACTAAGCCTATTGGAGTAATTCTAAGCAATTGAACTAAAAGAGTTTTCTATAATTCTATACCAACATTCCTGCATTGAATGCAATTAAATAAAAGAGTAAATCCTCAGATGTCCCATTTTAAATAAATTTATCTGCTTTGAGTGCCGAGCTCTCAACAAGTACATGATGCTAAGCAAGGCCAGTGTTAAAAAGAAGTACGGAATACCATTTGACATACTAAACAACTCTAGTCTCCTATCAATTGACGCTTAAAATCCCATAGGCAAAGGATTCACGGACATGAAGCTTTTCTATGACTTCTAAGTCCAATAATTCCTATAAAAGGAGCAAAACCCTCAGTACATGAGACGTTAACAGCTGAAAGAACTACTATAAAGCGAGGGATACCAAAATGGTCTTGAGCACTTATTCTTCTCTAAAATCGTTGAATCATACATACAAAAGGAGAGCTTCAGTATCCAAAAGGCAAGATAAGACATTATCAAGAGGTATGAAAGATCCAATCAGACCAGAACTGCAACTAGACATAATTAGACTTTTTTTATTAAATATGTCCTTGAGCTTTAACACCTTTAAAACTCTCCTTCAGACAACTCCTAAATTCAACTTTGATGAAAACTTTAAACCTGAGTAAGTCCACTAATACTATTACACTCTCAATAGGAAACACGCAGTGGAGAACTTTGTTCCTGAATCTTTTGAGGAATAAATTGCAAAGACAAGCAGCACTCAAGAGGAGTATTAAAATCAGTTTTACAAGCTAAAGCAGTCTTATAAACTGATGCAGGAGCTTTTTGAGGCTAATCTATGAGTTTAGGTAACATTTTATAGAATTTTATTTTACTCTTCCTCTAATTCAATAAGTTTTGATTTTATTGTTTCCATATTTGGGTATTTTGAAGTAACTGGGACGAAGTTGAAGTACTTTTGCTCCTTTTTTAGCCCTTGTTTGCATCAGTCTATGCTCTATTGCTCGCTGTTTAGTATTAAAATGGCTTGGGCTATTTAGTATTACTAGTCTTGGCTACATTGTAATTAATTGACGATTTTTAAGAACATTTAATCTTATTAAAAGTTACAGTTTAAAAATTGCGAGAAGTCTTGCTGTTCTGAGTCAACTGGGACAAAGAATATCAAATCGTGTAGTAGATAAAGCTTCATTTCTACGAATAATTAAGAAGCTTGTAATTGTTTGTAATCTTCTGATATTTTCAGTAGGTAATTGGTATTTCTTCATTTAAACTTCTAGGGTAGAGTTAAGTACTTCCTTCACCTTTTTATGTCTTAGATTATTTATAGGGTAATATTTCTTATCTTTATGAGCTTTTACGGGATTTTGTCTCTGAATGTTTTTGGGTGTATTCCTTCTATTAGCAAGCTTAAAATGCTGTTTATGTATATTTCACGCTAGTTGATACTGATGACTATTAATGAGTATAATTAGTAGCACTCTTTAAGCATGAATCCGTAATCTATCAGAAATTTTAAGCATGATTCATCATCTCCAGCTTATAAGTCAATGTACGGCTAGATTGCTTAATACTCGTACTTTGGAACATTCATTTTTGTAAGGTAAAAGGATATCTTTAAAATTAATCGGGATAGAATGGATCTTTGGCTGATTTTCAAAGCACTTTTCAATTAAGTAGATTCACCAAAGGATGTGTTATGAGTTGAGGCAAAAGATACAGTTTTTCTTTAGGGTTGTTTCAATATTATCTTCTTTTACGGCCTTTCTGCTAGTAAAGCTCCAGTTTAAGTAGATTTTTTAGTATAGTACAAAATATTAGGTGTTTGAATACCTTTGTTCAACCTATAATCAGCCTTATCACAATATGACTCCCCTATAAAACTGCTTTGTTTGGTTATAACTCTTTTACAAATCCTTTATCTTGGTCTGCGCAGTCTTAGATCAGCGTATGTGTACTTTTATCTAATCTCACTAGTGTTTCTAAATACAGTATTAGGAGGTTCCTATAATTTCATCAATGCTATGATTTCAGGCTGATCTCTGATATTTCTATTAGAGTACTCTCAACTACTTTGCCTTCTTTTATAAACACTAGGTTTTTTCCTCCTCTTGGCTTGTGATCTTAATGAAGACAGCATAATACGTTACTTAAATATGTAGTACATGGAGGAAGAAAATATAAATCCTGCAAAAACTAAAAGCTCCTTTATAAAAAACGCTAAAAATAAGAGATAGTTGGCTTCAAATACTATAAAGTAATACAGAGACGAGCTAAAAGCAAACCTTGATTCTCTTGACAAGATTCAAAAATCTTAATAACAGTATCAATAAGCTTTGAAATCTGCCTAATAAGAACAGTTCAGTCTAGAAACTGAGAATTAGGTGCTAAAAGAACAAATTGAGTAGTTAGCAAAGGCAGACAAGGATAAAATCCCTTAATAAAATACTCCAGAAGTGTATCCCTAGCATCCAGGTTATACTCCCCCATTAGATGAAAATGAAACACTGGAGATAGAAAAACTCACAGAGATATGCTTTTAGTAGTCAGTGATGGTTGAGGAGTGTATTCGTTAACTAGCGTCAAAAAACGATGAAAATGAACGTCTACATACAAAAATAAGTGAAATCTAGTCAAATTATGGCTCGCCCGGAGGTTCTTAAACAGGCTCTTTTATACGGTACGACTCGTTCTCTGAAGGAAGCCCTGGGTATGACAGCATGAACTCCTATAGCATTGAGTGGAATAATAGCAGAGATGAAATGAAGAAACGAAGAAGAAAGAAAGAGCTGAAAAGAGGAAAGGGTTGCTATGATTTTGAAAACGATGCTGTTATAGGTTGTAATTTCATTTTGATGTAATAAAGTACAAAGCTAATAAGATTGCTGGTTGTTTTTAAGCTTTTGTAGTTCTTGTTATATTTCATCTTTGGCTCTTTATGATAGCTAAGTTATAATGGATCGGGGTATTTGTCCATTTTACTTATGTGCTATGATTTATTACCTATATTTCTCTTTTATACGGTTTTATATCTTTTGTTTTTCTAGGTTAAAATCATTACTTATTTACTTAACACCTCCACTTATATCACTTTCAATGCTTTAAAAGGAACTAAACATTCTTTGTCTATTTGATCGCAGTTTTAACCTTTAATCTAAATCTTGATTTTATTACTGTATATTATCTTTTATTCTAGACACTGATCTTCTCAGATTAGTTTACTTGGTTTTTATTACTCTTTCAACATTTCTTTCTACCTTCTCTACTGACTGATTTATTGATTATTGCAAAACTAATTGAATCTGAGGTTTAGACAGCAATGTTCTCATTCTTTACTGATATAATAACTAGTTGGGATGATTAGAATAGTGTTCTATTATTTTTGCATATATATTGATAACTGTTTTGATTGATTCTACTGAGCAATTTTAATTAAGTTGAAGTTCTAAGTGTATCAATTTTCTAACAAATTAAGGGTCATTAGGATCTACTTAATCAATGTCTTAATCCCATTGTATATTTTACATTTTTATTAAGTCATTTTACTTATAGACAATCTAATAATAATAATGATTTTGTCGTCCTGTTGCAGAATGATTCCTCCTTCCTACTCTGGGCCTGAATGTACATTCTTTCATTTATTCTTAAGAAATATTTTACCTAGTTTTCTCTAGTTTTTTATCTCTGATAGTTTTTAATAGCATATTTTAGTTATAGATTCTATTTTAAGGTGTTTGGACTGTACTATTATATTACTTTCTTTATAAAGTAGCGTGCAACCGACTGGGTGGTTTTCCACTTTTCTTAGGCCTGTTAATCTACTATGAATTCTGGGAAATATTCTGTATATTCTTTTATATAAAATTCTATGTTTTAGTTGCAAGTTTATAAAACTCATTAAATTTATAACACTTATAGTTTTTAGCAATTTCAGTAATAACAGGCTACAATACAGCGATTTACTACTAGTTTAAATTATCAACTCTCATAGTCAAAGAGGACAAATACTGCTTATCATCGCTTAGTAAATAAAAAATATCCTTTAAAGCTTCTCTTTTATACATAATTCTTGGCCCAGTAGCAGTAAAGCTGTTAGAAATCTTTCCAATATACTGCTCAGGAACAAGTCTTTTCTAAGGAGCAGATGTAATAGAAGAATTAAGCCCTTTCCTTCCATCGAACTCATAAGGCTCAGACGACATACTTTCAGTTTCAACATAAGAATCAATCATTCTGATATTCCCTTTATTCTAAGACCTAGATCTATACTTCTGTATTTTCTCAGGCCCAATAGTAGTAATGATCTACTTCTCAGGCAACAATACCTCATACACATCATTTTACACAATACAATCCAACTGCCCTTCAATTTCCTATGTCAAAGCTTCACATACTTCCCTAGTCAGCCCGTTTTACTAGCAAAACTTCAAAGCTAGGTCCCTGGGCTCATCTTCCTCAGTAACCTTGATTACTCGAGTATTCCCAGGATTAATCTCAACACATAACTCCAGAACTATATTATTTTCCATAATGTTTAAATTATTAAAATGGCAAGCTCCATTATATGAAACCTGACAAGTCCTTTAAGATGTGGTAGTATACTGCTTGCTGGGTCTGGACGTGAAATGTACGGAACTATCGTTAAAGCAGGGACAAATGCTAAAACTGTTTCTGTGAAAGTTGACAGATTCCATTACAACCAAAAATATAAGAAGCTGCTTTCAAAAACTAAAGTTTTCCGGGCTCATGATGAAGAAGACTACTGTGTTGTAGGAGATAAGGTGGTTATAAGACTATGCAGGCCTATTTCAAAAACAAAGAGTTATTATGTCAGAAACATAGTGAAAGCTATGCCTAGAGACTACAATGATAGTTAGAAAGTTACATTTTAATTAAAAATTACTAAAATAGAAATAGAGCACAGGTAAATAGGCAGGACTGGGCAAATACAAACAAGTTTAAATTTTGTCGAGATTTAACCAGTTCTTCCTCTTTTATACTGCCATTTTTATTGGCTTGTTCACACAAAGGATTTATTATGGCGTACCATACTTATGGTACTAGTGACAGCAATACACAAACTGCATATCCTCCTGGAAGCTTGGGACTTTCGGGCAAACTTTCTAAAATTTGATACGGCTTCAATGCATGGGCGTGATGGTCTGAATGTCTTTACAATTTTAATAAAAACACGTTTTATATAGCCTGAGGTGCATTCCATGAGTGTTTGATATTCACAGGCTCATAAACACCTGGCTCAATTTCTTTTCGTAGTAATCCGTAATGCTCTACATAGTTGATAACTTCAAGCAAGAACTGACTTAGTAGAGCTTATGCAAGGAAGAAAACAAGGCCCCAGAAGCCACTGATTCGGTATGACAGGGCCACTAGACCTAGTTGGAATATAGTCCATTACACCATTCTGTTGTAAATACTAATCCCAGGCCTGTTCAGCTTCACTTGCCTCTCAGTCTCCCTTTTCCAAGTGTCTACATATTATCCATACCAGCTCTGTAGGAAAAATGCATACACAGTTTGATTAAGCCGTGCTGTAGCTGGATCTATAGGAGTAGCAACATTAGTATGGTGTCCTTCTAGATGTTCTGAGAAAAAGTGCATGTTTAGGTTTTTGCTTAGATGTAAGGCACCTAGGACTTAAGACAAAGTGTCTCTTTTGTGAAACACCTCGTGGGCTACTAGGAGGCCTATGGCAGAGGTGTGTCCAACGTTTATTAGAAGAATAATCCAGTCTACACCGGAGTACAAATGCTGGTTTTTAAGTGCCCAGTACAGGCAGTACCATTCCAGTGCCATGAAGAGTCCAAGGGGGATCTTCCATCTGTTCTGCTTTCTCATACGACGGATTTGCTCTTTAGAAGGGTTTTCGTGGTCTTCGGCTATGAAAGCGTCTAAGATAGGAATTAAGGCGTAGATTATCCAGAGGAGGATCAATCCTTTACCTGTTGCACTTGTTACGAGGATGTTAACGAATACCAGACCTGGGGAAAGGTAATAAATCCAAGAGTTTTCAAGCCAGCTCCACTTCATTTTTATATGGTCAACAAGAAAAGGGAGAATGTTAATAGAGTAGGAATGCTTTATAGAGATTTTGAGAAAGGTTAGGGATGATTGTTACAGTGAAATAGTAATTGGGAAATTAAACAGAGGGTTTTTTAGATGATGTATAAATTGATTTTTGGGATTAGAGAGTATAGAATGTATAAAGAGATTAAAGTATTTAGGGCTAATTGTTTTAATTACGAAATTAATATAAAGGAATTAAGTTAATAGGCATTGACTACTGGATTATTTAAAAGAGGGCTTGTATTAGATATATTGTTGTTTATTAAAAGAAATCACTAGTTTATAGAAGTTTGCAGATTTACGATTATATTGAAAATGCTAGATGTATAACTGTAATCTATTTATATCTAGGAGTTATTTATGTATTCATTATAAATAATATATCTCTCTTATTATCCATATTCTATTTATGATATTGTTAGCATATAAGCTTAATTAATAGAATAACCTACATTTTTACAATAACCTATGTCAGAATAATATATAAGGTAAAGTTATACCTATTGTAATATTTATATGCTATTCAATAGTTATTTGGTAGTTTATACATATATAAGAATTATATATTGAAATCTTATACTTAATTATATTACCTACTTCTTAATATGTGTATAAATATGCTAATATTTTATACAAAGCTATGAAATATTAAAATATTACTAATTTAAATAACTTCAAATTGATAAATCTATATAATCTATCTTGAAATTACTTAAATCAACTTATACTAATTAATTTGATAGATCAGGTATAAGAAAAATATAATTATCAATTAGTTTAACTGGCTGCTGACACCATCATCCTAATTCTTATATCCTTTGTTTCATTTCTACTTCATTTACATTCAAATTAAACTAAATTAGTGAATCTTACTAAAAAATCATTAAACTATCCTAATAAGCTCACAAAATAGTTCTTACATTACTGTATAATAATATACAACTTACAAGAGTGCTATAAACTCGTGTAAATACATTAAAGCGATAAATATGATTATCTTATTAGTCAGAAAGCCCTCCGCCTAATAAAATTGAACTTTTTCACTTGGTTGCAGTAAAATAAGCTCTTCCACAGTTCATTTCGGGGATTTCAAATCAACTTTCTTCATCAAAATCATAAATTTCTGCTGTTTTTAGCAAGTTGTCTTCATATATCCCTCCAAACACATACACAAATCCTTTGTATTCACATATAGCTTGGGCGTATCTAGGATATAAAAGATCAGAAAGCTGTATAAACTAGCTTTCTTAATTTATTACTGCAGTACAACATGGGTTTCTACCTCCACATATGAAAATCTGTTTATCCTTTAACTATAAACTAGAAGTTTTAATTCCAATTAGAAGATAAGGAATCTTTTACACTTATATTGATCTTTATTATGAATTATATCAATACAGTACATCATCATTGCTTTTGATAAAATAAAGGGAGTTTTCAAATTACTTAGATATATTGATTGAATATGCATTGCAAATACTTAGCTAATTATTAGAAACCTAGACAATTTATGAGAATTAAGGGTTTAAATTAGAAAGTTTAGTTCATAAGTCATTTTCAATCGGGATTATTTATTATAATATTTCAATTAATCCTTAAAACTCGTATATTTCTGGATCATGTGATATTTTTTCTAATATTCATAATATTTAATGACTTAATGAATCAAAATTACCCAGCTTTTATACTGCCTTTTTAAACTTTTTAATAATCTTTTGACTAGAAGAGTTTCACTCATTAGGATCTATTTCAATTATATCTAAGTAATTCTATAGCTCTTAACCATTGATGATTAAAACTGCTTAAATTTCTTCAAAAAGTTCCCCGTTAAGTAAAAAATTCTTAATTCTTCTCAATTTCCTATCATCAAAGACTTCCATCTTATTATTTCTCAAACACATCCTTTTCAAATCTATGACTAATGAACTATTAAGAATAATAAACCTTTTAACAATATAAACAACTAAATTTTAATTCAAAGACTTTAAATTCGATATAGTAGGATTGTACTTGGAGTAATAATTTGTTGAATGCCTATAAAAGATCGATTGCTTTCAACTCAGATTCTAATCTTAAAACTTTTATTTCAGCTTTTTGGGCATCTCATATAAAAAATTTGTGTTTAGTAAGACTTAAAGCTGAATACTTTAATCCTCAGTTAAGCAATAGACGTTGATATTTAAGTTATTTGGAATTTAAACAGTTTCTTTATCAGGCATTGAGCATTATCCAGAATCTAATGGTTCATCGGAGAATCTTTTTCTGGTTTTTGCTCTTTAGTACCTTAGCATTTGCTGTTGAATGTCTCTTTCCTCCTGGGTAAATTATCTTTACCTAAAACTGTATTCTTTGTTCAATCTGACTGGCTTCCATTGAAATATATTTGTATCAACTTGTTATTAAAGTCCATTTAAATCCTCTTAGTTTTAATTATCAATTATATTATATAGTTTTAGTCAAATTTCCTTTTACTCTGATTCGTAGTTTCCATTATCATTTTTACTAACTTGTTTCTACCTTCTTGCTCTCTTTTTAGGTAGATTACAGTCTTCCATATATAAAAATGAATCTAGGAAAATTGTGAGTATGAATTTTATTGTAGTTTTATGGATAAATAGCATGCATCATTGAAAGAACTTGAAAGTATCCTACTATATAATAGAAATTAGGAGTATAAATAGAGATTTGATAGATCAATAAAGGACATATTGGTCTTACTAATTGCTGCTAATTATTATGTATAATAAAGTACCTTGCCTATCTAATACATACTTTATAATGCAAAATAACGGCTGTTTTCAATACATCTACAATGATTTTATCTGTAAAGCTTATATTTACCATTCTATTATTTTCTCGTTTTTACAATAATAAGTTAACAAAAACATCTATTAACAACAAATATACTAAAACATTCAATTTAATATTTAATATTCAAAAGGCCTGATCTGTAAGATTTCCTATTGATGTAACTTTATATAGCAGTTTATGGCATTTACTAGAATGACTTATGAAAATTGGTAGGGGACTTCTAGTACCTTTATTACGGAGAAAGTGATAGTTGGGTTAATATAGGAGATAAACTTTATTCGTTTCTTTTCTGTATTTTAATATCTCTCTTAGCTTTTCTTTTAGCAAAATTCCTTGATTTGAGTGGAGCTTTTACAGGACTATATTACTAGCCAACGTATGGCATATAATTAGACTTCAAAAGGGTTTTATTCAATACTAATTATGCATTTGAGTATTTCCTTCATACTGGCGGCGGAGTATCAACCTTTTTAATAGTGTTTTACTATTTACTACAAACCTCTGTATTTATTACGGGCTTCTCCTCAACAGGTTAGGTTATTACTCTGTCCTATTCAGTATCAAAAGTTACTTGGGGTGCTTTTATTAATATAACTCTTCTTTTCATTCAATAAATATGATATAAACACAGTAAATTTATTAGTTACATTATATTACTCTTCATGAATACACTGTATAAGCTTCAATTTGCTGAGTTTTCCTATTAAAACATCAATTTTTACACGAAAACTTACACAAAGAACATGTAACTGATTTTAAAAATCTAACATACCAAAACTCTTATAAATCTCCAAAACCATTAACAAAGCAATACGAAAACATCAACAGTTTTACCCAACAATTTACTAATATTTAAATATGCAACAAGAGCTTAACCTCCAACAGCGCAAAGCAGCTATAGAGTAACGCTTAATAGAAACAGGGGAAAAGGGACGTCTTCTTGACTATCTTCGGTAAAAACTAGTAGAATCTGGCTGGAAAGACGAGCTAAAAAACTATTGTAAAGGTAAATTTTATTCAGAACTAATAAGAAACAAAGGTCTTGATAGAATAACGGTTCCAGAATTAGTAGAAGAACTAAAACCTAGAGCTAGAGCTACAGTTCCCCCTAAAGCAAAAGAAGAACTTTTGGCCAGAATCAAAAACTTTATTGAGAATAACCCTTAGTGAGTAGTTATTAACATTTAGAAATAACAAGGTAGTACCCAAAATACACAAAAACATACTAACTTTTTAACATCTCCGATCTATTCTATAATAATTATCAAAGATGTGAAAAGAATCAGATGTATAAGACATAGTCTCAATGGGATTTCAACGTGATTAAGTTATAGACGCTCTTAAGAAGTTCAACGGTGATAAAGAATCCGCCTTAAACTACATCCTAGCCAATATATCACAGCCAATCCCAATAGGCCCGGCCCAGCCTATGACAGGAGGACAAGTAGCCCCGACAGCAGCTGATGATGATATAAGCAGGGCAATAGAAATGTCACTGCAGGACTCAACTACTATAAATATATTCGAACTAGAGCCCCTCAACCCAGATGAAAGACAACGCTAAAGTGGTGTTCCAGTTGGCCTGAAAAACGTTGGAAATACTTGCTACTTTAACTCCTTACTGCAAACTTACTTCATGGTTCCTAGATTTGTATAAGAAATCTTTAAATTTAACCCAGCCAATGTAGTTGTGCAAGAGGACAATGATGGAGTTAAAACTGCATCTGCGAAGTTAGTCGAAGAGCTGTAGAGGTTGTTTGCCTTTATGATTAGAAGCAACCGGAAGTACTTAGACCCCAGTAAAGTGCTAGATGCATTGGTTGATGATTTCGGGAACAGATTCGAGGTGGGGGATTAGAAGGATGTCGGGGAGTTTAACATGATTTTGATTTCTAGAATTGAGGAAGGGCTGAAACCTGAAGTGTAGTAAGTGGAGCCGCAGGCTCCTTAAAGAAAAAGCTCAATTTCAAGGCTGTCGGATGATCACTTAGCATAGGAAGGAGCTATTTCGTCTATGCTGTATGGAAAGATGAAAGAAATTGTTACTTATTAGGAACAAGGAGGGTAGAACTAAGAGTTGATATAAGAAGCTGTGTTTGGGCAAATCATGCTGGATATTTTTGATAATGATTTGTACGATGCGTGGGATAGTGCATATCATACGGAAATAGAGGACTTTACTACTCCTTAAGGACTTAAGGCTAATGCTTATTAGGACGTATGGCTTGAAAAAGTACCTAATATACTGTTTTTCTAGATTTCAAGGGTTTAGTATAACAGAGAGACTGGGAGTTTGGAGAAGATTAATAAATAGTTTGAGTTTCCTAAGATTATATATCCTGATAGATTCATGACTAGGAATTAGAATCAGTGCAGTTAGTTAAGAACTCAGCTTTTAGATACTAAGCAGAAAATCAAGTATTTGTAAGAAGCTATTGACCGATTTGCTAATTATGAGTAGACTAAAACAAGCGTTATTGATATACTAGATAATTCTTTAGGTTTGTTATAGAACTAAGTGGACAATCCAGATCATATTCAATTAGAATCCGATATACAGCTGTATGATCCAGATAATATACTTACTAGCACCTCCCAATAAATGCAAAACATACAACATTCTATACAAATTCTCCAATACATAAAGCAAAATGCGGAATAATAACTGTAAGAGATGCAACGCTAATTGCACTAATATAAGTAAGTTCAAGAGTAAATTTATGATAGAAATGAGCTAAAATAAAATCCTTATCATCTGCACTCAATTCTTATGCATGATGGGTTTGCAGGAAGTGGCCACTTTTACACTTATATCTACGATCATTACACCTAAAAGTGGTATAGTTACAGTGACATCTAAGTATAGGAAGTAGCAGAGGAACAGGTACTAACTGAAGCTGTTGGCCTAGGACATAAATCAGCATACTGTTTAATATATGTAGATGCAAATACACTTTTTAGAGGATTTGAGAAACTAAAACTACTAAGATCTTTCTAAGCAAATATGGAATAAGATTTTTATAATAGTTTGATATCAGAGGCTTTGAAAAGGGAGGTGAATGAAGATAATTATAAAGCTGAGGTTGAACTAGACAAATTCTAAACTGAGAAAATGATTAATCAAATACAGCAGCTTTACATGGAAAGATATAACAAGATATAAGGGGAAATTATCAATTTCAGGCAGCAGAATAATCAGTTTATTCGGTATGAGCTTATAAACATAATAATGCATTTGAAAATCAAGTTTTAAGAAGGGTTAAGCAGATGGATGCTGTTGGATTACTGTTTGATTGAAGTCGCTGGCATTGGATTAGATAGCTTAGCAGCTGATTCTAATTTGTTTGTTTCTTTGAATTAAAAGCTTACAAGTTACACTCATTGTAAACCTTATAGTTTTTAACTTTCTGAGACTGAAAAGATGAATAGAGTCAAGGAGTATAGGAATTTTATTAGAAATTACACTGATGCTTAATTAATTATACTAATTTTAGAGTTCTTAGAGAAAGATAATATAATTGCAAGCTTTTACTCTATACTTTATTACATTTAGCTAGAAAGAGATGAGCTCAGTGAATACAGAAAGCTTATTTTGACTATATTAAAAACTATTCTACTAAGAAGTTGTTCTGGGATCAATTCATTCATATACTAAAATGACTTAAAAAAGGCTATGATATTAGCTAACTAAACCAATTAAGTAATGTAACTCTGTATTTCTAAGACAGACATTATTCAAACTCAAGTGTGCAATAACCTTAAAGCTAGTTATCATTATTTATAATAGAACAATATGCCAGATCAAGGCTTATTTTTCGAGATAATTCAAGAAATGCAATAAGGAAAACATAAAGAGACAATTGATTTGAATAATTAGCCATAGTAGTTAACGGATTTCATTGCTGAGTCTTAAACCTACGAATCTAAGTTAAGCCAGTGGATTGATGGCTGGGCCTCCGAAAGTTTAGCAAGGCAATACCCGAACTGCTGTAAAAACTTCTAAAACGGGAATTATTAAGTTTGGTTATAGGCCTAATAGAATATTGAAAGAAATAGAAGGCTAATTACTCCATAACAATGGGAAGAAATGGACAGGAGAATTGGAATAGCTCCATCTAGATAATTTTTCTAATAGATTTTGTATCAAATCCTTTTATGCCTTTAATAAGTAACATTTATAATTATTAATTTAACTACACTCTTCCCAATATAGTGTTGCACCTAGCACACTCATGCACTCTTTTATTCTTAAACCAAACCGTAGGTTTACAGCACTGCAGTATAGAGTGAAAGAACCCTAAAATTCCATCTGAAACATATGCCATACTCTGAAACCTGACATTTGTATGAACATCTTGCCCGCAGGTTCAACAATAAGCTGTACATGGCATTAAACCTAAGCTTTGCAACGATGTTCTTATTACAGTTTCCTTATTATCTGATGTTGAGCTTTCATGGTGTATAAAAGTAGCCTTATGATGTGTGTCTGTTCTTTTATCACATGATATACTTTCATCAGGGTCAACATACACAACAGAATCTACATCACTAACTCTTCTCTAATGTGAATCATAGAAATCAATTTCACCTAAGTCCTATATATACGAAATCTTTTTAACCTTTTAGTTGACTATGCTCTCCTTCTACTTATTCGAGCTTTGGTTCCTGTGATGAGGGAAGAGCAAAGGTACTGGAAGTCCTGCATTAGGCTAAGAATTAACCCTCTTATGTCGCTGTTTTTCCGGAGGCATTATATTATCAAAGCAAAAGCCATAACCTGAGTCATTAGGAAACACAGCTGGGTCCAGCTCGTCAAAAATGTCTGAATCTTCCTCCATTGTGTATCTTCTTTCAGATAAACGTGATTTTTAGGATTAGTTTTCTGAGCCACCAAAGGAGCTGTTGTTGATTGAGTTGTTCTTTTAAGTGAAATCTATGTTTCCTTTGTCTGGAGTTATAAACGATACAAAGTTCTCCTCAGGTTAA
The DNA here is from genome assembly GCA_920105805.1 of Condylostoma magnum. Lineage (NCBI taxonomy): Eukaryota > Ciliophora > Heterotrichea > Heterotrichida > Condylostomatidae > Condylostoma > Condylostoma magnum. Next base: position 40,192 of record CAKKTI010000157.1, read on the forward strand.
TTCATGTTTTAATATTTTAAATTTCATATTATGCGCAAAATTTAGGGCTAAACTAGGCTTTTAATACGGCGTCGATGAAATCTGAATACCATGCAGTTCAGAACTTGTAGGTTGAGTCAAGGTTATCTGATTTATCTGTATAAAATTTACTGAAAGTGGAGCTTTGGTAGATTAGGCGGAATCTGGTTGTATTGTTGGTTATTTTTTCAAAGTGAATTGATTCAAAGAATAGTGTAGAGTTAGTTTCCTCGTTCTAGTTGTTTTTGCCTTAGATGTATATTTCATTTTCCAGGAATAAAAAATCGTAGATTACTGAGCTTTATATTTGACTGTTTTAGAAAGGAAGTTGGTATGTTTTATTCACTACTTTATTTTACCTACCGAAGTTTGATATTTCCATGTTTGTTATGCTTTTATCCCACAGTTTGCGAATGCTTGGCTTGAATAAAACTTTAGGCATTTGCTTTGACAAGTTCAAAGATATATCAGAGAGTAGATAGAATATAGGGTATTCGTTATTGTACTATGATCCCTAGCTGCACTTTATTATAAGGCTTAAGTTTTCATTACTCATTACCTATGGCCAGTCTTTTTTGAACATTAGTTCATGGAAGTATTTAAATCTAAGATTAGAATCCTCATCATCAAATTTATCCTTTTCGGGGACTTATTGACCAGTAGAACTTTTAATAGGAGTTTAATCATCTCTGACATAACAACAACCCATTATTATTTATGTAAAAAAATGCAGATAACTGGATGTATGAATTAAACTAATTCTACTATAACTTCTCTATAATCCACTTGGATCTATTGGTGAACTCTCGATCTACCCTTACATAAACAGACTCACCATCTCGTTTATCTACTCTTGCATCAGGATTTCCAACACTTAAATACCACCCATTAAACTCATTATTTTCTGTTCTAGCAGCCATAATAACGTATGTATGGTCTTATTAGATATGTTGAATTACTCACTTGTTATTATACCCTTTATTTTTAAATGCTCTTACATACTTATAAGATGTTGGGGTAAATTTAGGCTAGTCGTCATGAATTTCTAAGATAAAGTCTTTTTAACTACCAAAATGTTCAGTCTAGCAATGATCTTCTCCCATTCTTATCTCATATGTATAATCATTTGCTGATTTAATAAATTTTCATTTATATATGCACCTTTCATCCTTTTTACAATTAGCATAAACTGAGTCCTCAAGTATTTCTTTTTCGAAATATGGATAAATAGATAAATGCCATCTATGGGCCTTGTTTTCCTTTGCAGGTGTTATTATATAAAGCGAGTTTGGTTCTAAATCGGTCTTAATTTGCCATTCCTTTATAATACACAAATTTTCATGAGTAGTTTCACCATTGTTATTGTAGAATTCTAAGGATTCCTGCTTTTTATTAGTAATTTACTGATAATGTTTAAGCATGTTGATAATATTAGAGTTTTAGAATTATTTTAGTATAATTCATGGCACTGTAAGAACATATTAAATTTAGCCAATATGCTTAATATCTTCACTCTAAACTTGATTAAATTCTTTCATAATATTTAAAGCATCAATAAAACTTGAAATGGTTCTGCTATTTGTTGATTTTATTCCATTACAATAAACTTTAGAATCCATAATCTCGTTAATTTCATGCTTGTATTGTTGATTAAGCATCTTATAGTTGATATACTGTCTTATACGCTAGGCTTTCTTGTACTTTAGATTATTTCAACAGTGAATAGTAAATACTCCTATGAAATACAGATCTTTTTCAACACCTTATACTATGTGGCTTCCAAATAAGTCCAAAAAGTTGTTTAAATCACTAGAAGAATCAATCAAATCTGCCTATTCTTATGCAAAATCAATTATATTTTCCTTTATACTATTCAAATCTGCTAAGACTTAGTATCTATTTATCATTATCATGACAACTTGCATTTTATTCTCATAATCATCAAGTTTGCTGAATTTACTACAGTACTAAGGATGCTTGCTCGTATGTTAATTAATGAACTAATAATACTGCCATTCATTCATTATAAATTGTATTGAATCATAGCTGTATTAGCTTTAAACAGTCAGATTCGAATCAATACTGTTCTGATCAAAAATCGGAATAGAATAAAGGCTTGTATCTAAGTCGATTCCTTATCCAATTTAAGCATTCTTTTAGCAGGGAATTTTATGACACCGTATCATACTTTATAAGCTTTCCATTTATACTAAATATACACAATAAAATCTCAAAGTAGTTATTATGGATTAATAAATCTACATTATAACCTATACAATGATCCTTATGCTAAATACAACTTATTTCTAAAATGTCAAACATAACACACTATGCACAGTTAGACAATCGTAATTTCGAGTATTGGCTCTGGCAACGTGTAAAACTAGAAAAAATTAATGAAAGACAGCAATAAGACTAAAACACTTAAAGACTGTCCCAATAACAAAGTAATTATCAAACAATTAACTACGGTATTGTAACCAAAAGAGAAGATTACAGACAAGAAATGAAAGCAATTTGCGAGATATGTGGGAAAGGATACGGTTCTAAGAAAATACTTAAAAGACACATGCGTCTGCACAAATACCATAAATACTTCAAATGCTAAACTTGTAGAAAATAATTTAGTGACAATGCTTCACTATAAGTGCACTTATAAACACATACAGGTATAAAACCCTTCAGTTGTGAAATATGCGGCAAATATTACAGTTCTAAACAAACTTTAAGAAATCACACGGCTACGCATACAGGGGAAAAGATTCATAAGTGTAATATGTGTGATTAAGCGTTTTCTAGTAGATATGATTTAAGGACTCATCATTTCACTCATTCTGGAAAAGAAACCTTTGAGTGTGGAATTTGTCATAAATAATTCAGATCAAATGCAAAGCTGAAGAATCATATGTACTCTCATACTGGGGAGAAGCCTTATAAGTGTACTATATGCCAGAAGGAGTTTATTACTGGGCCATATTTAAAAACACATATGTAGATGCATAATGGAGACAAACCTTATACTTGCGAGTTTTAAGGATGTAATAAAAGCTTTGCTCAGTGGTAAACTATGAGAACACATTAGACCAATATGCATAATGAGAGGAGTGGAATGAAGAGGAAAAAGAGTCAAGGGTTATTCGTGGTTAATGACTAAAAGCCGATTAGAGAAAAGAGTAAAACAATTAATATATTTAAATCGTAGTTAATTGATGTTTTAAAGTTTATTTGTAGTTTTTGGCATGTGTTTTAGTAGAAGTATTGATAGTGTTTATACTGAATTGCTTATATATAGCAAAAGTTCGCAATATAGATTGTCTTATAGATTTATACATCTGGAAATTATAAGATTATCTTTATTACCACTAAAAAACATTATACTAATATTTAACACAATGGTTTTAACTAATTTTTAACTGCACATACGCTTTCACTTGTTATGCATTCAGTTTCCCCCTCATTCAACTGGTCAAGTAAGCAATCATTGTACTCAACATAAGGATTTATTTTTGCAAATATTAAGTCAA
>CAKKTI010000158.1:0-43226 GCA_920105805.1 Condylostoma magnum
GTTTAACTATTCATTTTATTAAAGTTTAAAAGGTATACTTGATTTAAGACTTATAATTTAAAACCTTGAAACTAAGAATTGACATAATTCAATTATACAAGAAGTATCATGCTCCATAAAATAATTTTTTAAGCTAAAGGAGTAGAAATAAACAGGACTCAATAAATAAACCTTTTGCCTACTTCTAATAATTTTGAGATTTGTCGTTACTTTTATAAATTTATATAGCTATAAAATTCAATAATATACCAAAAGCTTTTATTATATGAACTACTATAATTTTACTGTATATATGCTTGTTATTAAATCTTAGTATTTAATTAGTTAAAGGTCCACACTATTAAACCCCGATCATTAAACAATTAATTTTATTAATCTCCAAATAACCTTTCACTGAACATTTGATATAAATCGTCTTTTCAGTTAAATTTTGAAAATCACCTATTCCTAAATCCTAGAAACATCAACTTCATAATATAACATGCATTCTCCCAACAATAAGAATCCATCATTTCCTGAATTATTTAATATAATAATATGTAAAGACAACATTTTATACACATGGATAATTTTAGGCAGCAAAACCAAAGAAGATTACCTGCTGTTTTTTCATCCTCTCTAAAAGGAAGTAGAAGAGGCAATAGAGGACCAAGTCTCTTAATTCATAGGGATCACGTTGATAAACATAAAATTGTTAACATGTCTATGCAGTCTTAGCTTCCTAAAATTTCAAGATAAGAAGATTTAAAGAGGAAGTATAATTTATCAAGAATGAAGGGAGATTCAATTTCATTTGATTTAACAGCGCTTAAGTTACAGTTTGATAATGAAAACTAACAACAGCCTTATAGATCAAATACTATAAATAAGTAAAAGGGAAAATAAACTCATATCTGACAGTAAAATAGACTTAATTTGTCTCTAAAAGATGAATATTATTTGAACGACTCTTAAATGCTGTAAAATCAAATTGAAGATATAGGCCAAGTCACCTTTGGAGCAGGAAAATGGCCCGAATCAACAAAAAATAGAAGAGGTAAGTTTCCTAGAGATATTTTTTATGTAAGGAAATAAATTATAAATATCTTAAGGGTTTTTGTTTATTTGTTCGTATATAATAAAGCATGTAGCACTGATGAAATGTTTATAGTGAATAAGTATATACTTTTAGTATCATGTAATTTATTTATATTTGACTAATCATTTAGAACAGTATTACAACAGTAAGCTTAATTATTACAGTTTACAATACTTAATATGGAATCTAGGTATATCAAATCCGAACCTGATTTGTCTCCAATACGACCTGTGCTATTAAACTTCTAAGGAAAGGAGTAACAATTGCTTCAATAATACAGTAATAAATGTAAATTACTTCCAACACTAAGCATTCCTAAATTTATGCAAGCAAGAAAGAAATATTTATATAAAAGTCACAAAAAGAAAAGATTCAAATCCTAATAATTCAAAAAATCGAAATCTGTTCAAAGATGCCATAAAAGGCCTGAAAATCTAATAGGAGAACCTTATTAGTACTAAATCTCGGAGAATTAATGAGTATTTGATAGATAATAGGGTATTTAAAATGTCTGATAGTAAGACTTTCAAAAGTAGTCTTATGCCAAACAATAAAAACTACTGGAAACTGAGCTTTTTTAGTAACAGCAAAGAATAATTAGAAGGAAAATAAGAGCACAAACCCCAAAAATCCATACAAGATTTAAAAGTGAATAAACCTAGGTGAATAGTATACATAGAATACGTAATTTCAATGAATCAACTATTAATATAATAAATATACAAAAAGATCAGGCTTTATAGCCAAAGCCTCCTGATGTATAAAAACCTAAAAAGATTAGGCCAATAAGACGGAAAAAGAACAAAGTTGAATAAATTTAGCCTGAAGTACCATTAGATGTTAAAATTAAAGAACAGATACCTTAGTAATTCGTAAGAAGTAACAAAAGAACTAAATCGTGTGCTGTTACTAACTTTTTATAGGAAAAAGAAACACCTCCTTTACTTAGTCCTACAAGCCCTAAACAAACTCCTATACAGTTTACAGCCCATAAGCCATCATTAATCACAACCTATGAATAAGAATTTGACTTAAACAATTCGTTTTAAGTGATAGAGCCTAAATTACTAGCTAAAACTTCTAATATTTCCTATAAATAAGATAATTCCCTTAGCGCTTAATCAAAGCAAAGAACTATATCATTTACCAAGACTTTAAATGTGCCTCCGCCAACTATGCAAATCCAAGATTTCAGTAGTTAAGAAGCTTCATTTGCTCAGTAATTAAACGATTTCCTTGAGAAAAATAAATGCAAGAAAGATACCAAAATATATCAGTATAGTGGTAGGGGATAAATCATATGCTAGGCCTTAGATAAGTTAGGATGGGGCAAAAATTCTGATTTAACTACTCTTTTCTTTAATTTACATTGAAGTGACTCCTTTTAATATAACATCTAAAAATACCTAAAGGATTGATAGTTTTTTAATCATTTTGGCAATACCAAATGCTTAATAGTTTTATCTGATTTAGTATCGATGCTGTAAAAAGTAAAGGATTTAAGGGTAGAAGTAAACAGGTTTTTTCCTAAGTGCTTCGATTTAAACAATAAAGAAGATTAAGAGTAATTTGTGATTGAGTTTCAGTAAAGTTAATTAATAAATATAATAAGAGCGCATTCTAAATGATTTGAGGACTGCAAAAATAATAATCAAAATTATGGAAAAGTAAATCTTAAGTATTTGAATTTAGCAATAAAAAGTGTTAAAAGACTACTCGATTATGAAAATCCACTCTAAGGAATAAAGAAATCATAGTTAGAAATGCTTTACAACTATTCTAAAATATAGTTCCCTGTTAATGAAACAAGCTAAGAATGATAAGAGTTATTTAACTATAATAGTTAGGAAAAGGTAAATTGAGCAAATCCCAGTAAAAAGTTAGTTAAAAAGGTGATTAATTTAAATGAAAGATTTTATAACTATTATCCAGAAACAAGAATGGAGGGAAGGTATAATATGTGAATTATTAAAGATGATGTATTAAAAATTGGAAATATACTACAAGATTTTATGAATAAAAGATACACAATAAAGCCAAGAATAGTTCAGAAGTATATAGAATCTCCATATCTAATAAACTTTAACTCAAAGTAATGCAAATTTGATATGAAAGTTTGGGTTCTTGTTACTAGTTTTTAACCTTTAACGATTTATATCTACAATGATTTCTATATAAGAGTAGCATCTGATTAATATACTACAGATGATTTTAATATTACCAGGCATATTACAAATCATACAATTCAAAAGTTCTAATAAGGTAAAGTAAAATATATGCCCTCTATATATTTATTGCATTAGATTCTGCAATAAGAGTAGTTTACCTGGGAGGAAAATATAGGCCCTAAATTACATCATATAATAATTCATACATTAAGTGCAGCTGCATTTTAAATACAGTCTCACAAGCCTGGTAACTTTGAGCTTTTTAGTTTCAGCCTAATCATTGATAATTGGGGAGACCCTTGACTCCTTAAAGTAAAAAGCACTCCATACCTACCAGAAAAACCTGTATGGCTTTAAATGATGTGTACTGAAATGGCTCAAGGCTTGTTTAATATTGTACTAAACAAACCTGATTTAAAAGCTATGTATAATGGGTAGTATGAGTATGAGGGCTATTAAAACACCAGTTATGAAAAATGGGTTTGCTTATATAGATCTTTTGTCTAATAATCTGCTGTTATATACGATGAGCAAGGACTCAGTATAAAAGGTGAGTCTTTGAATATAGAATAGGAGAAATTACTGGAAAAGTATCATTGACAGTGAATTGCAATTGGAACAATTTAAACTTGGGCGCGCCATCGAGTTGCATCTAAAAGTATTTTTTACAAACACCAGAATAAATGTGCTGTTACTATTCAAATGCTTATGAGAAGGTTCTTGATAATGAAGAAAATATAATAAAGAGTTAAGCATAAAAACTCGACAAATATTATAAAAGTAATTCGTAGATTCTTTAGTAAATAAGTAATAAGAGATAGAATTATTGATAGAGAAAGTGTAAGAGCTAAAGCCACAGTAAGAAGTTACGTTTAGAGGAGAAGGTATCGTATATTACTTTCAATAAGGAGGAGAGCGTTAATGAAAGCTGCTATGGAAGCTTAAGTTAACAAGGCAGTGAGATTGGTATAAGTAAAGAAAAACAATGCAGCTGCATTGATATGTAAGTGATGGAAGAAAATTCACTAGAAGAAGAAAAGGGCATGTATAAAAATACAAAAGTTTTGAAAATCCAGAATGAATTGAAAAAAATGAAAAATAATGTATAGAAGACATAAAGCTGCATAGAGAATATAGAAGATATTTAGGAAAATTGTGTATATTAATAAGATTAAAAGAACTACTAGTATGATTTCAGCATGCAAGATTTAAAATTACTACAGAAAGTATATCTAAAGGAAAAGATAGTAAGTTCTTAAAGAGTATAAATCATCGATTATATTACAAAAGTATATGAAAGGTTTTTTTATCAGAAACAAGTTTTAAGCTAAGTTGTAATAATTGAAATAATAATTAAAAGGAATCCCTTTAATCCAAAAACATATGCGAGGAGTACTAGAAAGATTTAATTATTTGTAAAAAAGAAGACATAAGGCAGCCTGTAGAATTCAAAGATTTATTAGAAGATTTAATTCAATAAAAAGAAGTTTATGATTAAAAAAATTAGTTAAATCAGCATTGATGATATAAAGAAATGTTAAATTGTGATTATTCCGACACAATAAGAAGAAATACTTCTTGAATTTAAATGGAGACATTTTGAGAGTTCCTACTTAGAATTCAGCTATTGATAAAAGAGGAAATAAAGCTTCAAATCGCTTATTTAAGGAAACTAAGAAAAAGGTTAGAAAGGCTAAAAAGACTTAAAAGAAAAAGAAAAACATTAAAGTTTCAAAAACTGATATACTAGCAATCATTTATAATTCAGATTCTTAGTTAGGTTACTAGACTTTATACAATTGTCATTTTGATATAAATGCTAACTATTTAGTAATACCTTGTATATATTGGTTATAATAAACTCCTTTTGTCAATAATTTCTGTATATTTTCCATCAATTATATTGATTTGTATTTTAACTAATGACGAATAATTAAGTTCTATTATAAATTCTTAGAAGCAGGTTTAAACACCTCAACAATCGACTAATCTATCATAAAATAACACTTTTCAAAACATTTTACTAACTACTCTGATCAAATTTTCCAAGCGCTTCTGAACATAACTTCAAAATAATCATCACTATCAATACTAGCACTTACATCTTCATAATAAGTAACAAACTCCTCAAAGGTTACAATACCATCTGGATTCTGAGTATCCCACATTGCAATAAACTCTTTAAAAACTTCCTCCTCACTCTTATTCCCGGAAACTACCTCTGGATGCTAAGTTGCATCATAAGTTAAAGCAATTTCATCTAAAGTGAGCTATTGATCCCCATTCTTATCTAACTTTTAATACGCCAATCTTACAAGCTCCCTCCTCCTCTGATTCAAAGGTCCTTTAACAGTGACTAAAAACTCATCAAAATTGATCTACCCATCCTTATTCCTATCAAAATAGTCTAGCAGTATCTAAGCTTGTTCATCACTTAAAAAGATTCCATAGTCCAGCAGTCCATTCTAAAAATCATGTAAATCAAGTCTCCTGTTTCCATTATCATCCATACTTCTGAAAACCCTTGCAAGTCCTCTAATCCCGTAGCTTCCTCTTGCGGCCAGTACGCTCCTTATATCCTCTAGAATCTCCTACGGAGTCAATTGCTTCTACTCCGGTGGCTTTACATTCGCCATACTAGGATCCTCCGCCGTCTTAAACAGCCACGAGTTATGATCTGACTAAGGCCGTGAGGGGTTATCCATACTATACTTCCCAACCTTCTCCCCTCCCAACTGCTGAGTCTTAGCATTATTCAAGAAAGACTTACAGCAAACCTCATACTCCGCCCCAAAATCATTCTTATACTCCAATAAGTCCGATGCTAAGAAGTTCCCAGTCTAATTATGCTTAATGACAATGGGCTGGTTTGCCTCTACTAAATCCCCGTGGCTCTAAAACCTCACTGCAGTACTGTAGTGCTCAACCTTCCAAATCACATCTGCGTTTTTTCTTACAGTAACACAAACCTCCTAGTTTCGTGAAAATCTTGCGAAACTTTAACTAGAAACGCGCTGGGATTGCAAAAACAGAGTGTTTTAAGAGAGGTAAGGATGCACTACTAGGTAAAACGGCTGGCCATAGTGCAGTGCGTCGCCTTGGAACCCGTCGTTTTCATCACATCTCTGTATCTCGAATACTGACCTAGCTACTGGGGATCGAATCCTGTCAGAGGAGGTAACTGTAAATGAGCCTGTTTGCCCATTTATCCTGTTTCCCATGTCACTCACCAGGAATCCGTTCACTCTGGCATTAAACAGCATTATTCTGTCCCCGAAGTGCAGTAAGTTGTCGTGGGAGTAGGATAGGTCGACGGTTGTTAGACTGGTGGATAGTTTTCTTTCTATTTAGTGGACTAAGAGAGCACCAGTGTCTCGCTTTTTGAGGAAGTTTTTAAGGTGTTCCTGGTCTAGATCTATGTCCTCGCTTCAGTTTCCTAGAAGGACTTTGGGGTTGTAGCGTTACCCGCCTTGGAGTTGTTGGGCTGTATATAGCATTTTTAAATTACTTAATGTTAAGAGATCTACTTCTGGGTTGAAAGGAGTTGATTGTAAGGTTGCAGTTGGGAATCAGTCTTTGTGTATAGTTTTAGGACAGTTGTATTGGAGGATGGGAGAAGTGCGGAATTTGCTGGTCTATTTGCTATTGAAAGTTTTGATAAAGGAAGTTGTCTAGGTCTGGGTTTAAGTGCAAGTGGTAGAGGTTGATAAAGAAACTATTTCCTTCTTTAGATTCTTGTATTACTTTTAATGCCTTTTTCAGTTGTATAAAATCTGGCCTCATAGAAGGATTCATTATAGTAGTTAGTCATATAAGGTTTTAAACTTTTTAGGAGTAGAGCTGGATAATTTATTAATTGAGTTGTTATAAGCAGTTTTGAAGTTGGGACAAATCTGTTAGTTGCTTAGGCAGTTCTAGTAAAATCATTTCAAGGAAAGTTATACCAAGGGAGTATACATCACTTTTGTTTCAGTCTACAGATTAACTTATTTCTTGGCCAATTTGCTAGCGATCATGTTGTAGACGCAGTTCTGGTGAAATGTACTTAGGAGTTCCAATTATAGAAGTTGTGTCTAAATTTTAAAATATTTTAGAGTAGCTAAAATCTACTATAATTGGATTATTTTACTCATCTATCATAATATTGGCTGGCTTTATATCCCTGTGCACTACTTACTAACTCTAGATATAAGCAAATGCATCTATTAGCTAGCTAAAGTAATGGAATAGCTCCTGTTCCGACCATCTCTATTATCTAGTTTTCTTTTGACTCAATAGTACCTGCAGATTAAGCTGGTAATATTTCATCTGGATTCTGCCTTAATTTTCTATTATATTGTAATTAAAAATTTTTCCTATATTTTGATGATCCAAGTTTCTCACTGTTTCCACCTCGTTTTAAAACATATTGTATTAATCCCTGTTTCTTAAGTTGATTGTTTTAATAGCGTACATTTAACCAGTTGCTCTTTCTCTCACCTTCTCAACTTTTATTTGCCTATTACTCAAAATCACCTCGATCTATTCTAACTATTGAAAATCTGACATTTTATATATAGCAAAAAAGGATTTTAAGAAAGTTGTATAAGTGGTTATTTAAAAGCATATGGAATCCAACTCAATTATTAACTCATAGCTCACTCAGCTTTATATACTTGTGATAATCCTCGTCAATTGCAAAATATTTGATTAGTTCTATTTCAAACTGAAGCTGAATGAAGAATTTGTTGATCTGATATAGGATAAAAATAAGAAGTACAGCAGAAATGCCAAAAATCAGAAAGGCATAAGCGATGTTATCATATGAAGCTTGTTCTTACATATCAAGTGTATAGCTCTCATAGTATTGCATAGACTTATCCTAGCACGTAAAAAGCTATTGTTATAATTCATAAAGTTACTATAACTGGCTTGAAAATAATTTTGACTACAGTGACTATACAATTTCCATATAATAATCTTATGTTAATGCAGCTAAGCCTATTTTCCCATAGGAATTATTTTAACACTCCCCGTAATAAAGTTATTTGTGGTCATTAGATATAGGAAGTTTTACTAATCCTAGTTTACTTTAATCAAAGATTAGATGAGACTGCATTAATCTGAGCTCTTTTGCGTATTGTAAGCTAAGCACTTTAGGATTCTAATTTTACGAGTTTTTAGCTAGTATGTTTATTCTATCAAATTCTGTGTTAATTAGTTGACTTTCAACTGCCCAAAACAATGCTTAGATTCCTAGTGTTCTTCTATATCCTGCTAAAGTTGATTAAATGGGATGGCTGTCTATTACAGTATATATTTAATCATTACCCGTTATCAGAAGGAAGATAGAACTACTTGGTAGTCAAATTGATAAAAGAGTGACTAATAATAGAATCATTTTTAGTGATTTTAAGATTCTATATCCTTATTATTAATTCTGAGTTTAAAAGCTAGCTGTATTACCCTCAAAATTATCAATTAAACGTTATTCTGACTTTATTTTAGTATTGATTAATAAGTTTAAAGGCAACTTTAGGATAGTTCTCCAAAACTTTCTTCTTTTACCTTCTATTGCTCCTGTTATAATAATAAATATAATTATTGATAATGTACTATAGAAAACAATTACTCCAATACAAGCATACTGAGATGCCTACATTAAGTTTAGGATTTTATCTTATGTATATAGTATCTAATCATGTATTGTGTTATCAATTGCTTTTATCATTTGTTCATTACAGTTTCTATAAACAATTAGGAAATTATCATCATTCGAACTGTAATCTTCTAGAGGGATTTAGTGCAGTTATAACAGGGCTTCTTGTATTTTTGTTGTAGCTTATATCAAATTAAATAGTTTTCTGGTAAATTAACCTTAAACTGGAATAAACAATGAAAACTTTGCTTATACTAAATCTTATTTAAATTCCCCAGACTCAACTAATTAGTATCTTTCTCTTAGATCCTGAGTTATATTTTAGAACTACAGGATTCCGGAATAGAGGCATTATCTTGCTGTATTTTCATCTAGTATTTCAAAATCTGTGTTGATTAGTCGCATAGCTTTATTACAAAGAGATACTTGGGCTGATTATGTTCTTAAACTTCCAACTTGATTGATTTAAGTTATTAAATCACTTAATTCTACACCATGATTATAAGCTAGGTAAGTTGACATTATCATAATAACCAGTATTGCAGTACTTCATGAGATAAACAATAAATTCAAGTACCTTTGCATCCTTCTATGAAATAATTTTCTTTAGTAAATCAGCCTTTTATTGCCTGTTGATGCCAAAGAATCAGTTTGACTAAGAAAATTGGTGCTTACCATTTGTAACTAGGTTTTATTGGTATTTTCAGAGATTTATTAATAATTATCAAAAGATTTGTCTCTATTTGTATTGATTAAATCATAGGGAAACTAGTTATATTCAACAGTGATGGATCTTACTTATTGAATCACATTAAAGTTATCTTGAGTAAATAGAAGGATCTTTTAGTTAAAATATCCAAATATTTAAATGACACAAGCTTTAATGATTAGAATATTACCCTTAGATGGGTTTTTTAATTTAAGTAAGTTTTTGCCTTTATTTCAATCGATATTTTTAGTAGTTGTAATCTAGTATAATTGATCTTCTAAGCTTGGAATATTATCAATAACACTTTGAAATCCTATTGACTAAGTATATGTTACCATATGAGTTATATTTAAGTCGTCATTATCCAGCATTGCAAAATTCATTTCAATTGCATGCTTTCTAAAACACACTGCTGCAAGTAGTTACCCTGTTTTATCCTGATTTATAAATTTCATATCACAGAGGAGCAACTCAACATGCTTATCACTGTTAAATAAAATCATCTAATTAATTTGTTTTAGTTGCTTTCTGTAGCATTTTTGTAAATCAACTTTATAAGTGAAGTTGCATTAAATATCCTACAAGCTTTTTGGAACTATTTCGATGAATTTTTGTCCTTCAATTTATATTTTAGTATATCCGAATTTTTCCTCGTTTACAGAAATTAGAATTTCCCCTATATTTTTACCTTAGAGAGATATAAGAAGAGTCATACAGCTAGGATGCAAGAACTGAGGTATGTGGCCTTTACTCTGATCTTTAGTTCTTCTTTGTAATTATAAATTGCATAATAGTCGCTATAAATCTACTAGAATTGACTTAAATTCCAGAATTTCTACTATTTCAATGATTTGCTATAAGAAATAGTAATTATTTGTCTTTTATTTGTAGTTAACTACTATTAGCTTTTTTAGTTCATTAACAGCTTTGCTTAATTTGTAACAGCTGTTTTCTATTATGGGGAAATTCTTGTTTTATTTTGATAATTCTGTAAATAATTACCAATGAGATGTTGTTACTCTATAGTCAATGTCTTTAATTGTTCCAAGGATGTCCATGTATTCTTTAAACATATATGCTTCCATTAAATTTTGATTACCCTTTAATTTTTGCTATAATTAGACTTTAAGTATTATAATCTCAACCGATTGCTATAAATTTAGCTCTAATTACTGTATCTAAGAAATAATAATAGTCATTCTATTGTAATCTTTTGTTATGATAAAATAATTAGTCATAATAAACCACATCGTTGGGTTATTTATTAGTTTATGATTACTACCTATGCTTTTAACTAGAATTAAAGCTTCTTTTACAGACATTTCTTTTCTAGCAATACTAGCTTTTCCTAAACAGCGCAAGTAGCGTATTTTTTGTCCAACTTCTTACTTAATATTTTTCTCAAAGTATCTTTCTTTAAAACTAGCATCGGTGAACATAAAATGAAGTAGGTACATTAGAACTGGCATACATGCTAGAAAGGCTATTATTGTTGAAGTTTCATCTGCAAACCAAGTATTAGATATTAATACACATATTCCATAAAAAGCTACCATTAATCCTATAACACCTTGATAAAAATTGTACTGTTAAACAAAGTAGATCTATTCTTTTAATAGAATTACAGTGTATTAATACCCTAAGACTAATAAAATCATGCCTATTACTACTGGATGACTATCCTACCTAACTCTTTGCAAGGTAATAATTATAAAGAGCTTTAAGTTGTTTAGAATGAACATCTTTCCTGGATTTGATATGCTGTAGTAGTTATTGAATAGTTAGTAAGTGCTGAGAGAATGACTAAACAGTATCTATTTCAAGTAAATTAAGATTATACATACTAATCCCAGTAGAAATAATTAATCTTCTTGGTCATATAAGTAAAATGTATATCTACTCAAAAAATCAAAGTTTGGTAAAAAGATTAAATCGTATAGTAGAATGTGAATAAATCGACATAGAAATAGTACCAATTTTAGAATTCCTCTTGGGCTTTTATAGATTAATTTTTTTATTTGAGTCTGGCTTTATTTAGCCAAGCATAACCATAAAATTAATTACAAAGCAAATGAAGCTAAGTAGATTGATACGAAGATTTAGTACACTTTCAATTCTTGTTAAATAATCAGTTAAAGCAGATGGCTAGGCCTTGATGCAACTGAGATAATAAGTAATAACTGCTAAGAAAGGCTCCCTTTGTAATCCGATCCTTCCACCGATTAATACGGAAATAAAATAGATACAAACTATATTACAGCGAAAATTTGGTATACTAAGCTGAGTCTTTACAAAGAATTTAGAAAGGGCAATTTGTATGCATAAAAGTAAAGCAGAAGCCTTGTTCTTAAGCTTTTCATACTAAATGACATATTTATATAAAGAAGCATCTACAACAAAATGCCTTAGCAATCACCAGCCAAGTATGTAAAAGTCATCTTAATTATTTGTTCTGAGCTATGCATAATGAAATTTTACAAAGAAAATAGAATTTAATTAGCAGGAGTTATATTACACTTTATTTCAAATTCTTATTCTTTTTGTTAGCTTTTTTTAATTGAATACCTTGCGTGTAATATTTTTATTATTATAATACCAACTTTGAAATTTCTAACCTATATCTGATAATATATATGTTAGGAATTATAATAGATCGAAATAAGCCTGGAAGATAAGATCATCCTTATTTAATTAATAATTTTAATCTTGATTGGATAAAATTAATTTAATTTAAGTATATTAACCTTGTTGGTAAATAATTTTAATGCATATGCTTAAATAATTGTTCAATTACTTCTAATAAAACAAAATTTTACATATAATTATGGATTCAGGAATAAATGCAACGATAAAACAAGTGTAAAAGGCTGTAAAAAAGGCAACGTTCTGAAAAAACTACAATATGGTAAAATAGAAGCACTTGGATGTCATAATCCAAACATTAAAAGGACAAAATGCGTAATGTGAAGCCTTAGGAGCATATGAAATGGTAATAGGAAGATTACTAAAAAACCGGGCAAATGTAATTGTGAAAACTTTGTATATTCTACACTATGGTGTAGACAAAGTAAGCTGAGGATATTGCTAAAAGGTAAGTGAGTTAAATTAAAGTTTTATACAGCATTTAAACGATGTAAGCGGCTGTGGTCCCTATTTCTAAAAATTCGCATAATCATACATTTCTTACATATCCTAAATGTGCACTGTTAGACTAGGGTTAAGAGAGGGCCCTCAACTCACTATACAAAAATTCACATGTTTAATTGATTGCTTTAACGCATGTTTATAAGCTGTGTAGAATATTGAGCTTACCCATAACAGAACTAGTTGCTCCCTTTCTTAGCAACTAGCTTAATCCTTGATATTCTAATTCTATAGTTTAATTGAAAGACTTTAAACTATGGCAAGCCATATAAATTTAATGAACTTAGAGTAACTAGAAAATAAAATTGATTATATAAGCAAATACTTAGAGTTTGCTAGAAATCTTCCATAAGCTTAAAAAACAGCATAATTTGCTATTTTGATAAACCCTGAAATTGCTAAGCAATTACCTGATTTTAATCCTATTTTAATACATATGGAAATACCTGAAATAGAGAAAGAAGATGAGGAAGTAATAGAGGAAAAGTAGGCTTAATTCACGGATTTATTAGACGATGAACCAGTGTAACAAAGGAGAAGCAGAAGATAATTGAGTCAAGAAAATTTAGAAGACATTATAAATCAGTCTAACATGAATAGACAACAAAGTGTTCCTCAGACAACTAGAAACTCAAAAGTGAGCTTTAGGTTTAGTTAATAAATATACTTTGCTATAATCTTGAGTACTGCAGGTTGAAAAGCTGTATAAGTTTGTCCTGTGTATAAATTACTATGGGATAACAAATGATGAAATTAGGGATTTTACAGCGTATGATCATACCTACTAATCCAAACTAAGTCATTACAAAGCCACCTTCCATTGAGTGCAAGTTTCGGGATTATATGAAAAGTAGATTGTCTTGTTTAGAATATATAAATCCCTAATCTACCGAGTTTCTGTATAAGTCTTTAGATAATATTGCATAAGGGGAATAAGTCAATGTTACATTTGCCCCTAATCTTGGAAAAGATAATGGAGCTTGCACAAATTTCGGTAAATCAGCTGTGAAAAGCATGAAAACGATTTATTCATCTTGCATTAAAGCATCTCTTTCCTGTAAAACAACAGCATTGCAAAACTAAATAGGAAAAAACGTATCAGAGATACTGAAGTAACAAGCCACAGATTCTTTCATTTTTCACCTGTATTCAAAGTAAAAGTCAATATCAAATATCAAAGAAAACACGTAAATCTTCCCATCTAGATATAAACTAAAACCACTGTGGGACAGATTAACAGTATCTTCATCTCCTTGACTACCTATAAATTACAACATTCCGTATATCTGATACTTTTCCCTTACATGCTTACTCTTATCCCTCATCTAATACAGAATCATTCCACCCTATACCATTTTAGCTAAACTAATAATTTTATCATAAGGATAAATTGATGACCTATGCCCATCGCTCCAAACTACAGCCACAGCATAATTCCCCTTCTTTTCTATTCTCATGGGATAAACATCCTTCTGAATCTGTTCAGGTTTAAACAGTTTAACTCCGGAGAACTCATCAATACATGCAGCACACCCGCAATTATTCCTCAAATCATATGGAGTAATAGTATATTCCTGTTCATTTCTAGCAAGTTTTATAACACCTTCTACAGGATCATAGTCAACAACAGGCAATGGCTGCCTGGCTAACTCAGTTCCCTCTACAACCCCCTCTGCTATTTCTATGAACCTTTTAACTGTCTCACTTTAATCCGGCAAAACGAGCATATAAGGTGTCCCTATATCACTGTATATAGAGAACTCAGGGTCTAATGGTAACTAATGACTGCTCTTTATACCAAACTACTCTAATAGTATATTTGTATAGCCAGGGCCAAATATCCTGTGCTGTACATTGCAACTACCGCACTTATAGTAAGCCATGTTCTCTACTACACTGACAGTTGGTACTTTTAAATCATCAAACATCTCAATTCCTTTAACCACGTCTACAAAGCTTAGTTTTTAAGGCGTTGTTACAATCACAGCGGAGCTTATAGGAACTTCTTATGATAAAGTGAGTTAAATGTCCCCAGTTCCTGGAGGCATATCAATGATTAAGTAATCTAGTTCTCCTCACATAGTATTGAATAACAGTTGTTGAGTAAGTTGAGTTACTATGAGTCCTCTAAAAATTGCTCTGGTATTGTTGCCGGCCCAGCCGTACGACATGCATGGGATTTCCTCATAGTATATAGGAAGTATTGATTGCGGGTCAGATTAAGGGGACTCAAGGTACTGGTTATCGGATTTAAGCATTGTTGGGATACTTGGCCCGTATATATCAGCATCATAAATACCCACCTTGTACCCAATTTTTTTCAAGGCAAATGCTAGATTGACAGCTATTGTTGATTTTCCTACTCCTCCCTTACAGCTTGACACTGCAATTATATTCTTTACGCTTTCTAAATGCTTTATTTCTCTTTGTTTTGATTATTAGGGAGTAGGTGCTATTTTAATTGAGGATTCTGTTACCCAGGGCTGAGTTTTAAGGAGATTCGTAATTTATTGTCTGTTTTAACGATAGTTTTTATCTAGATTAAGCATTATGTCGACTTTTCCTTAGTTAATGTCTAGGTGTTTCACGGAATCATATACGTTAAACTTGGTTAAAAGGGCTATTAACTCTTCCTTATTAGAAAATTATCGGAAGATTTTAGTCAACATTTTAATTACTGCTAAATTCTAGAATATCTGGCTCTAAAGAATCTTCTATAGTCTACTGTTAGTTGTTGTTTATATGTTATTCTAATTCATCTACTTAATTATAATCAAGTATGACTTAACTCTGTATTTCTGTAATGATATTTCTTATGGCCTCATTGCTCAACTACTTGTCTTGCATTATTTTGATATATTGGATTAATAGTTATAAAATAGCATTTGAGTCATTCATACAATCTCTTTCTATACAAAACAAAATCAGATTCTGCCAAAATGTTTAATTGTTTCAAATAGTATGATATGATGTTGCATCTTGTAGATTAACAATTTCTTCATCTATTTCTTAATAAAAGTAGTTTTAAAGTTGCATTATTTCATTAAAGCATTGATAATCTGAGTACTGTTCAATTCCTGATAATGCTTTGTACTAGAAAAACGCGATTTGATTAAAAACTCCAGTTGGTATTCTGCCATCAGTTGCTACTTTTTTTCCTTAAAGCCACCAAACCCATGCTTTTCTGCCTTCTAAAGTATTCATATTTGCTGCAAAGCACTATTTATCACTGTTGTCTACTATCCCACCATCATATATTCTATCCATTAATTACTAAATCGTTTTTTAATGCTCTAATTCTTTTACGTTGTCTAGTTTTTAAGGAAGATTTCAAGTGTGTGGGGTAAATTAAACATCATCAAATACTTTTTTATCTGATTAGTTTTATATTACAAAAGATTAAATGTCCTGTAGAATATTCATGTTTTCTATTTAATTAGCTGTTGATGTTATATCATACTAAATATTCCTCACTTATGATGTTTAATAGACCATATATTTTCTCATTGCATCTTTTAACTACGCCATAAGCTCTTACTATTACTATTATACTTCTTCTAATACATTGGGAATATGTTATTAGTATTTCTATTGCTAATTATTAAGATTTTAAACTGACTCATAGTACTACTTTAGATAAATTTCAACGTTTTTGTGAGTATTATTCATCTTTTTCTTTAGTCTATTCAAAAAGCTTTGATTTGGTTATCTTTCATGCTTTCTGGATAAAGCTTCAAATTCACTACAGCATTTGGTATATTTTTACTCTGCTTATTATAAAGATTTTTAATCATTAGTCAAATTCTTTTACAATGTTTGGCCTTCCTATAGTATATTTTTAATTTAAGTCTTTTAATTTATCACAAATTGTCTTAGATTCTAAATGACATCGTTTTGTAGATCATTGCAGAACTCCAATGCTTATGTTTACTTGTTATCGCAATCAATTTATATAGTTCTGATTCCTTGCCAAAAAGTCCCCTCATGTTTAAAGTTAACTAATGTTTTCTATAATCTAGCCATTCCCTTTGCGTAGTTTTACTCTAAGCTCACTCTGTCTTTCAAAAACTGTACAAATTACTCAGTAACTTTGATAGTATGTTGATAATTTTCCTATATAAGTGGAAACTTATCCCACATTTCACTAGCAAAACTCATATTTTTTGTATAAAACTAATTATTTTCTACTTGATTTAATTTCCTATCCAACTGCTTTTTGAATTGTCCATGACTTTAAGCACTCATTTATAAGGTGTGTCTCCATGCTCCATATGTGAATTCCCCTCTTCCTAGTTCCTTCAAAGCTCCTTTAACACAGTCTTCAGTTTTAACAGTAAAAAAGTCGTTATTTATCCCAGTAGTCATTGGTGTAACAACATACCCAGGAGCTACAACTAAAACATCTATTTTATTTTTCAACTCTTCGGCCAAAGATCTACTAAAAGCAGTTAAGTACCCTTTAGTTCCTGTATAAATAGCAACATTTCTTAAACATACAATAGGGCCTACTGAACTTATATTCACTATAGCTGATCTTTATTTTCTTAGCTTCATCTAAGGAACAATTGCCTATACAAGTCGTGTAGGTGTAATAGCATTAACATTGATTAAATCTTGTGCATCATTAGCAGTTATATCCTCAATCGGTTACTTATTCAACGTCGCTGCATTATTAACCAATACACTTACATCAAGGCCTTATATTCCTTACATAATTTATCTAACGGCCTCCTCAGGCCTACTTAGATCAGTTTTGATAGAAATAGCTTGTACATTATGCTCCCTTTTTAACTTATGAGCTAAATCATCTACATTTTAACCTCTACCTACACATATAATGTTAAATTTCATCAAAGCTAGTTAAATTGCCCATTCTTATCCTATTCCTTTACCAGCTCCTGTGATGATGGCCCATGATTGCTAGCCATACCTGGCCTATAGGTTCATTGGAGACCTGATGAAAGACTTATAAGCTCCTCTTAAAGTAGAGAAAACCCTAGAAATAACACAGCCTCCTCCCAATGCTATAAGAGGCACTTTTATATATTTAGGGGTCTAATCAAAAAGTTGATTGAACTGTTCAATAATTCTATCCATCTATTACTTTATAACAATGTCTTATAATACAATAACAAAGGGCTAAGCAATATACGAAAAAGTGTATTAATTAAATTACTTATAAGGTGGGAAAGTAGGAGTAGGAAGTTCAGGTGCAGAATCAAGTTAATCATCATTCAAAATATCCTGCATATGTTTAGCTCTTTTACGAGGTTGCTCGAATTTGCTTTCTTCTTCATCAAAATCAAGCAACTTTTCTGTTTTTTGCATCATTCTATTAATTCCATCTAAGGTTTAAGACGGTGATTCTCCAAATGCATAAACCTTCCTAGTATTAGGAGTTAAGTAAGGAGAGTGCAAGGGAGAGCGAGGAACATTTCTGTTTGGTGAATATTGCATCATTGGCAATGGGAGATTAGCCCTTAACGGGCTGTTTGGATTGAGAACTGCTAATCTTGAGTTAATTGGGGCTTCAGTGGAATTGTTGCTTACGGCTAATAAGTAGTCTTTCATATATTTTACATAGAACTAGTTGTAAAACTCTATTATATCCACAGATCCTGATTCAACTTAGACATATCTGAAAATTTTACCTGAATCTTAGTAGTAAAGTGTGTATTATGCTATTAGGTTATTAAAAGTAATACTAAAATGCTTAGCTCTGCACACCCCATAGAAAGAGCAAATTATCAGTTAATCCAAATGCCTTCCAATAAGCAGTTCAATTTTATCACTGAGTAGGTTTTTGGTAGCTGATCATATATCCTCTCTTATAGACTCACTAATGCCTAACTACTAAGATAATTCAACAATTCTCATTGCACAGTGCTCAAGTGCTTTACGGAAAAACATTTAAGGTGCAGGGGCTTATAACTCCAACTTTTACTGCCCAGTTTATTCTTTAATCATTTATGGAATTGGAGAATCATTCTACCAGCCTATAAATGCAATAAATTTCATATCAATTTCCTTAAATTTTTGCCGTAGTGCAACAGGAAGTCTTGGATCAAAATTTAAAAAGTTTTCCATTAATTTCCAGGCTTCAAAAGGCGTAATTTCACATCCCTGTATAATCTCCTCAAAATCTGTTGCCTCTGAGTTAATAAAAAGAATTGCTTGGAGACACAAGGCTAGTAAGGCTCTATAAAACTTCTCATTTCACATTCAGGCATTATTTACCGGCTTTCGCCGCTCTTCTCTTAGTTCCTACTACCTTTCATCATTTTTTAGTAGTTCCTCGAATACTTTAATAAAGAACTTTTAAGATTATATACGAAGATTTTCAGAATTGTTTAAGGCTTTTACAATAAAGGATATTTTTTCATCTATTATTGCTAAAATTTGACTGAAATTATCTCAAAGGCGGCTATCAATATTATTAAATCTTTCCCTGATTATTTAAGAATCTAGAAAACTTATATTTTCAATAAGCTTATTGAGTCATTCTTGCAACTCTAATTGATTAGTTAATTAGCCGGTGACCTAAAAGCTTTTCATAGAATAAGGCGAATTGCTTGCAATAGTGGGGAATTTTATATCCTCTAGCTTACTGTTGATATTAAGCTCCGATTAATCAGTTGTTTGAAGTATCTTAGCTGCTGGGATTTTATTAACTCTGAATGCTATTTATTTCCCAAGAGGAGTTGATAATCCTAGTTGCTTAAACATGAAATCTCTCTCGTCTATATCATCTGGGAGGAGTTTTTAAGCATAGGTTAATGATAGACTGTGCAAGTTGTAAGCAAGATGTGAATTACTCAGTGCTTCCTAACCTCTAATAACCTCATGCTCCACAAACTTCTCAATCATCTGCCCAACATGATTCGAAGACACTCTCACTTGCTCCGGCTGTGCCTTAATCATCCTACTAATATCCGGTATAGCAGTATCAAAGTCCCTAGAAATCCCACAACTTAAATTGGCGGGAAGATTAATAACCACTTAGTGTATTACAGCAGCCAGCATGCAAGCACACTCCACAACCTGCGTTCTCCTCTGCAGAATATTCAGACGTGCCAATAAAAACAGTAGCCAAGCAATCTCAAACAAATCATCAATCTGGTCCTTTGGCCCTTAAATCCCAATCTCATTCCAAATCTCCTGAAATTTATTATACAGAGTCAACGAGAATGCGAAATTATTGATAATCTGCTGTAATTCTGACAATATTGATTCATCCAGCTGCAAACTCTCACTGAATTCCTTAAGCTTAAAAATAAAGGTCTGCAGCTCAGGAGAATTTCTAGAGTGGAGTAGCTGTGAAAGGCTTATAGGATTGCATCTTTCTCTATCGCCTGTGGAGTTATGAACAAACGTAAGCTTAGAAGCTACTAGCAAGGCAGCTCTTATAATACTTTTGTACTTTTACTAATCCTAAGTATATGTTACTATGGAAGTATCTCTGTCCATATACTCTTTTAGAAGTTATTCAGCATTGCTTCGTGTATAACTATCAATAGAAAGGGATTAGGCAAGCTCTGATAGCTCGTAAAGTTACTGTTATTAAGTCGGATCTGCAACGTTCATCGCGCTTTTTTATTACGGCGCCAAAATTAGGGGGAAGTATGGAAGATAGGGTATAAATAGATGTTTGCGTATTGAGTAAAATTATTGAAAGTGGGATATATTAGGCTATTATTTATTTAGTTTTGGGGTGTTTGGTAATTTTAGCAGGATATAAAATGAAGTTAAAATTTAGACCGTCTCCGCTGAAAAGTTTAGGGTAGGAGTGGAATTTTGTTAAATTTGAAAGTCCTAAAACACCCAGGGGAAATTAGAAGTGGTTGTCACTTATACAGGAAAAGGAAATTAAGATTAATTAGACATTTTAGCCCCTTAAGCCTTAAACTCCTAAGTATCCGGCTACTAGGCATAATAGTACTGTTGCTAAGAGAGAGGAGTTTAAAGGGGCTTGGTATTTGCAGCCTAGGTTGTGATCAAAAGCCGGAAAAAGAACTAGTTGGAATGAATTTGATAGAGGTAAAGGTAATTAGCTTATAATTTGTATAATCATATGCATGAGGTGAAATAAGAGCAGAATCCATTAAGACCTTAGAGGCTTATTGTTAATTCCATTGATGTTCAGCATAAAAAGTACTAAGAGTAATTGAAAAAGTTGCCTATTATTTAAAATTTTGCCAAGTATCCTTTAATCAGATATGTAAAATAGCACAGCCCTAAAGGAAGAATGCCGATTTGTATCAAAAATTTATCTAAAAGTATGTAATTAGGTTATAATTAATTATTATGAGGAAGTTAGACTATGAGTTAGAATCATTTGTTAAAAGGCAAGTTAGACATTATATAGTCTAGCCATAAGGAGAGCGTAAAATGCGGCCAAAGTTTTAAAAGCTAGGATTGTACAGAGAATCTATGGGATACACATACATGAAAAATTTCATTGAATTAGAGAAAGTGTACAATAGACCAAAATCTACTAGTCTGTCTTATAGAAAAAGCAAACCTGAAAGTAGACGCTAAACTCCAATACTCTAATTAGAATAAAGCAAGCATAACGCATATAAACTATCATAAAGTATGGATGATAATTGCAACAGATTAACTAATAAGTTTTTATGAAATAGATAAGGAGTATGCAATACCAAATTTTTTAACAAACATAAAACTGTGATATCAGCTGCTTGTTTAAATGTGATTTTCTAAAAGATTAATATCATTTAAAGCGCTACAATGAGAAAAAAGGACTAAAGTTATATTCAAATCAGTTAGTTCAAGCTCATGGCTTAGAATAAAGGAAAATGCAACATGTCTTCAATTTTTACGCATCTTTTAGGAGTTATGCACGTAGTAGAAAATTTTCATATGTAAATGCCGCATAATTAGCTTCAAGTTCCAAATTGGCTAAAACAAAAAATAGATAAAATATTTTTAAGAATGCAGAAAAGCATTTCTAGACGAATTTTAACTTAAAATATCAGAGAAAGACAATTTGTTTAATTTTTATCTAAGAAAAAGCCACTAAGAGCTCTAGCTAAGCCAGTAGCTAGAACATTTTTTAAAAGATTTTCTAAATTAAATCTATCCTCCTTTTGCGAGTATGCTTATACGTATTTTTTCACTTATCACAAGCTTTCCCAGTTCAAAATTTGCTTTGATATACTGGATCCAGGTCATAGCCAATATGTGTAAATGAAAGAGTTTTTCTAGTTTATGAAATTTGAATTATTCGAAGTTTTAAAAGACGATTTCATGATAATCTAAGAATGCTAAAAGTAATCGATTCTTAGAAAACAGAGATCATTTAAAAAACCTAGTCTAAAGCGTAGAATCTAAATAAATCCTATAATTACTAAATAAGATTCAATAGAACTAGTTTAAGGAAAGCATATTGATCATCTGATCAATTTTAGAGAATTTATGTAAATAAAATTCAAGCGTACATACCCAAACTTGTTTATAACTCTTATTTTTTTGTTATACGGAAGAAAAGTTATGAAATTTATGTGCTCTTAGCTGGGAATTAATGATTTTGATTTAATTATTCAAAACAATAAAAAACTGAAATTCATCAGCTGAAATTTTTAAGCATCAAAGTTCAGAGATATTTATAAATTATGACATAGAATGTTTCTAAAGGAATTAAAGTCTTATAGTTTTAGTACTGAATTGAAAAAAGGAATTATACTGACTTTTATACTGCTTTGTGACATGAAAGCCCTCATGTGTGACTAGTATTTTATTATAACATAAAAGTCATTTAAAATGAATTAAAGATATTTAATAGGGTTCTACTCTAAAGTTTTATTCAAAAGAATATTTAACTGTTTAGATCGGTAAAAGTTTATTGAGATTAATCTTACAACGTTTGCAGATTATATCAATTTGTTCCTATCAAGTGAAAGTAGCCGCTCAGCTTGCTTTGATATTTGAGATAATGATTTTGATGGTTAGATTTAATATATTGATGTGTTGGAAATTGTCAAACTTAATGATTTTCAAGTATCAAAAGGTGTTTAAAGAGAGTTAGAGAAATTAGAGAAATTATTCAAGGATAATTTAACTATCAAAGATCAAAGCTTTACAATAAATCTATTTTAATATACCGAATCAATTAAAACTCCAGCTTTTTCAAAGGTTGTATTAGACAAAATACAAGACAATTATGAAAATAGGAAAAATATTCTTAGTAATATTAGTAATTAGTTTTAAATCGTTTTATTATTATGGATAGATTACTAGAAAATGTTTATAATACTGTTTTACTAATAAACTTATACCATTATATTGTTATGTATAATATAATTGAGACAAAATAATAAAAAATTAACTTTATTACAATTTTTTACGCCTAGATGAATTTAAACCTGGGCTTTAAACCTTTAATTTTCCAACTTTTCTGTATTTTTCACAGCTGAAAGTTCTTTATTCGATTTTTCTTGAAGACCTACTTGAATTTAATAATGGACTATCATTTTTTCTAAGATTATATGATCTATCTGTTCTGCTGGTTGATAATGGAACTTTGTTCTATTTCTAATGAATTCTATTTTTTCTTGGCTTTCTTTCTTTGACAGTAGTTTCTTTTTTCCTATCCTTTAACTTATTTTTATAATAATCTTAAAAACTGTTTTCAACTTAGAAATTCTCCTTTTGTATGGAAATCTTGGTATTTTATGAATCTAGTTTTTTTAATTTGTCACTTAAAGTATTTACAACCTTACTCTTAGTGCTTAATTCCATTTTGCAATCAATTAGTTCTTTTTGTAATAATTTAAATTTTGTAATATCAAACTTTTGATAGACATTCTTAAGTTATTCTTACAGTTTTTAGTTCTCAAATTTTAATCTTTTTACTGTTGTTTTGCTTTGCTATATGAAATCTTGTTTAGATTTTTCACTTTCTTCTAATTTTTGCTGAGTTGTTTCAACGAATAATTTGAGTTGTTATTCAATTTTTATGTGATTTCTAACTTCACTTTCAAGCTTTTATAAGGCCTATTGGTACTTATAATAGTGATCTTCATCTTCTTCTGGTTAAGTTTCTATAAGAAATTGTATAGTCATTTAAATGTAATCTAATTATTCAATTGAAGGTAATTAGAGTAAATGTTCTAAGTCAATATCAATATCTTGTTTTTAACTTTACAGCCATAAAGTATTCGTGTTAATATAAATTGTTATATCTTAGATTCGTTGACTTAGTATATCAGTATCATCCCCTAACATATTACTTATATTTAATGTGACTTATTCAAAGCTTTTATTATACAGCTATTTAGTGCTATATTTTGATTGCTATACTATATAGCTCATATAATAAAGTGGATTTTTAGTAATATTAACTAATAGTAATCAGGTCAAAAGTTTTATTACATACTGATTTAATTGTGGATAAAATAACTGTCAATACTTATATACATAACAATGATTTGATAATAATGTTTGAAATAAGCATTATCTAAAATAAGTTCACTGATAAATTTGATTTAAAACTTTGTATTAAAAATGGGATGCACTATTTGCCAAGCAAAGACACCTATTGAAGATGTAGATACATATTATAATTGTGGGTGGAGCATTAAAGTTAACAGATGCTTAAGTGATGTGAAAAATGCAAGTAATGATTTATCTTAATTGCAAAACAACCCGTTCCTGTTACCAGAAAAAACTGAAAACAAATTAAAAACTTTAAAATCAGTGTCAGTTAGCAGAAAAAGAAAAATCAGTATTGATAATGAGCTGTAAACTAGGTAATAATGCTAATTTGCCAATCGTATTTTCTGTATAATTTGAATGTTTTGTTAATTTATATTATTACTTTAAAATAATACATAATCATTTCTTTTGATTGGTTGTAGAAATAATATACAATTATATTTTGGATTTAACCTGAAGTTGATAATAGCTTGCCTTACATATGCTTAGAATTTAAATTATTAAACCTTTAATTATATATGAAGAAATATACCTTTAAATTTTACAAACTATTATATTTAAGATGATAAATAAAGCCACTAGAAAAAGAAGATTTCTCCTTAATAGGCTAACACTATACAAAAGAATGAATATAAGCTAAGATAAAAGAATACAAATGATAAGTTCAAGAAACTGCTTAAAGCGATATAACTCTAATTGAAGAACTAGAGCTTAAACGCCTTAACCAGAAAAAGTACTAAGTGTATCATTCTAAAAACAAAAGAAGAACTATAAGTACTAAAACAAATTCTCATTTGAACTTAAAAATCCTGATAAGGTAGGCTCATTATTCACTAATTAGGAAATAATAGATAATTCTAGTAGAAATCTTAAATAATACTTCAAGCAATAAAATAAAAGAATAACAGGACTTAATAATTAGTTCAAATAATAAGTAAATAGGTCAATAAGCAGTTTAAAGCTGGAATAATGCGATCTATCGCAACTTAATAATATAGATAAACCTACAATGCATCCGAAATAAATTGATTTTATGAAAGGAATAAAAGAAGGGAATATACAGAAAATTGAGAAGATGGTATATATGTATCCTGAACTACTGAAGATAAAAGATTCAACATTATAAACATGCTTACACTGAGCTTCTAAAAGAAACTAAGTAGAAATTACTTAATTGTTTCTTTCCCTTAATGTTGATATTACATCCTAGGACATCGCAGGTAGAACACCCTTATATTTAGCTTAAAGAAAAGGAAATTACGAAATTGCAAGAATTTTAAGGGAAAAAATATTAACGTTAGAGTAATCTAATCAAAAGATAAGGTTTTGGCTGAATAAGAAAAGTGTTTAATCAACTAAAACTTAAAATAGGAAGAGACCAAGCATTTTCAGAAATATTATTACTAAGAAACTTAATTAAAGTAATCTATAAATCTTAATTTTTTATTTAAGTACTAAAATACGACATTTTTTCTTAGTAAATATGGCAAGCAAAAATTATATACAGATTTGATTTATCCAGAGCACTACAGCTTTGCACAACAGTAAAGATACTGATGTTATATACAAATATAGCAAAAAGTGAATCTTAAATCAAGAATCATCCACAGTAAATAAAAATATTTAATTCAGAATGTTCTATTTTCCATGGACAGATAGAAATTGTAAAGGATATGTTTGAAAATCTTCTAGACCTATATAGTTAAGTATATTACGATAAAGTATCTTAATATCTCTAAGTGTCCTTTATATATTGATCCAGTAGTAATAAATATGTTTCTACTTTTTAACTTATTTTTTGCAAATTCTTAAATTTCCTGTAGACTTTGCATATAATTTGCTTAAGGAGTTTAAACAAGCTTTAAGGAGTCAGATAATATTTGAATTCCAGTAGAATAACTAACACATCAGCTATGTGAAAACTTTACGCCTTATAATAAGCACATTTGCCATGAAATGATAATGGAGTATAAAGAAGAGGTAAAAGATTCTCTATCAGTAAGATTCTTTGACCCTGAAAACCTGTGTCACAACATGCAATGATGCTAATACCCGATTTATTAGTATTAGAATATTGAGAAGTGATAATAAAGCATATTGTAAGACAAACCAACTTAAAAGGAACTAAAAAAATCAACTAAATCCTTGAATTTCCTGTAAATCAGCGATCTTCACCTAGATTTAGATTACAGAGAAGGAACTAGTGAAAATTGTGGGGATCCAATATGCTGCAGAAGCGGAAAGGGATCAGCAGGTAAATGGGGATCTTACTACTGTGATATTCCTATGCGTACTCTATAAGAATCGTTAAAATTTGCAGCTAGTCTAGACCCTGATTTTGTCATATATACTGGAGATAGTAGCCCTCATGACGTATGGTAATCCTCATTTCAATAAGTTATCCATTATCACAATATCACATCGCAAATTATAGCATAAAATTTCCCAGACAAGCATGTTTATCCTGTTTTAGGGAATCACGGGGTAAGTCCAGCTGATATTTTCAGGTTTGGTAATGAATATGAGATTTTGAGTCATTTGTCATCTATATGAGGAAAATGGCTTGATAAAATAACTCTAAGAAGTTTTATGAGAAACGGCTATTATGCTGTTTAATATCCAGGAACCTTGCATAGAATAATTGCATTGAATACCTAAGCATGTGATATTTTTAATTTCTGGCTTTTGAGAGATGGGACAGATCCTGGTAATTAATTAGCTTGGCTATTAAATGAGCTGAAAGAAGCTGAAAATAAGGGCTATAGTGTTTACATTATAGGACATATCCCTCCTAATAGTATGCAATGCAACAGTATTTGGGCTGAACATTATCAAACATTAATTGACAGATTTTAGAACATAATAAGAGGGTAATTTTTTGGACATATTCACTCAGACAGATTTGCTGTTAATTTAGGAGTTGCTAGCTAGTAGCCAGTAGGAATAATGCATATGGCACCAGGATTGACTGGATTCAAGTACGAAAATCCTTCATTCAAGCTATACTCAGCAGATAGCGAATTTTTTCATGTACAAAATGCTTTTACGTATAGATTAGATTTGTAGGAAGCCAATAAGAGTAATTTAATTAAATTTTCTAAGGTATTTGACATGAAACGTGACTTTTAGATTTAAGAATTGACTCCGGAGAACTTATACAACATTATAGGCTAAGTTAGCCATGATGAGAGTCTAGTAATGCAAATTTTAGACTTAAAATATACCGGTGGGCCTAAATTACCCCAAAGCTGTGATGATTAATGTAGATTGGAGCTAGAATGCGAGTTAGTAAGTAGTACACATGAGCAGTCGCAATAATGTAAAGGAAAGAACGACATTATTGACTATATAATAAAACAAGCATACGGAAACTGGGGCTACAAAAAGTACTATTAGTAATTGAACTTTTAACCTAAATATCTAACGTTTCAGAGCACTCAAATAGTGCGATATAAAGTAAATCATTTGTAAATCTGTCATTACTTTTCAAAAATAACGCTTTATTATAAGAATCGACCGCTAATTACACGTCTCCATTCAAATAATAAGCAAGTCCTAATGCAGAGTAGGTTGTTGCATTTTTACTGTTCAGCTGTATGCAAAAACTGTAATTCTATATTGCACTTGCCAAATCTCCTAACTTCCTACACGTGTGTCCTAGATTAAACAGAATAGTCTCCTTAACCCCTTACGAATCATCCGATAACAGCAATGCCTCCTAAAAAACCTCATTTGCCTTTTAGAACTCTTATTTCTTATACAAAACAACTCCAATTTCATTCCACACTACAGGATCTTATACATACACACTCTTAGCAAGTTCTAAACTCAGCAAAGCCGTTCTTAAGTTCTTAGTCCTGAGATACTCCATCCCCATATACAGATGTGCTTGATAGCACCCAGGGAACAACCTAGCAACTGTTCTATACGCAGACATGGCCTAATCTGACTAGTCTTATGCAGCATAAGTGTGTCCATATGCCAGCCACGCTGGCAGGTACTATTTATCAATCTTATACGACTTCATAAAGAACTTCCTAGCCAGCTCATACTTCCTTATAGTGTAGTAATAAGAACCGGCCGCATATCACGCCGCTGGTGTACTTTTACACTCTCTAACCAGCGTATTAGCCTAACTATACAACTCCCCGGCCTCCCCCAGTGCCACCATACAAGCACACTACAGGGGCACTATCTTCAAACAGTAAGGATCCTGTCTAAACGCCTGACTAGAGAGCTCATAGGCCTACTCCACCTTATGCTGCCGGAGTAATTGCTCACCTTGGGCCATGTAAAAGTCAACTGTCCCGGAGAAAATCTAAGGGGGAGGACTGAAGGCTTTAAGATGTGAGCTGTAGTAGTCTTTGAGCCATTAAGGACAAATCAAGTTAGTTATCAGATCCTTTTCTTACTGTACTGTTAGAAGTTGGCTGGAGATCAGACAGTCGAAGGCTTCTTGAAGGGTTGGATCAAGCTATAGGGCCTCACTGTAGAACTCACTGGCTAATGACTTGCTCTCGCGGGACTCATGGGCTTTACCCAGTAAGAACTTTTTAAGGGCTAATAAATGCGTGTCTTGATCATCTACTTAGTCTTATAGGATTCTTAAACATTTCAGAGGGTCTTATGCCGCCAGCATTGCTCTACCTGCCAGCACTTAGTTTTAAAGAGATTTATGGAGTAATTGATGCCGCTCAAGCACATTAACCACCCGGGAGTATTCCCCGTTTAGAAATAAACACTCACAGAATAGTTAGATTTGCTCTTCTATGTTATCAGATTTTATCGCGCATAGTTTATCTGCGTAGAATACTGCAGTTGGGTAATTATGGCAGTCTAAATGACTGCGGACTAGTTTTAACAGATCTTATTCCATTTTTAAATTGAGAGATGTCTTTAATGTTAGTTTAATAATGAAAAATTAGTTATCAGATACAATGGAAGGGTTCCCCAGTTTGACTGCACCGACTGATTAGATATTTGATTGGATTAAAACAAGGGCCACTAATCCTATATCTTCTACGGTGTAGTCAACCAGCTAGATAAGTTGTATTAAATCGAAAGGAAACTTAATATTAGTTGGATTGGTAACCGGCGAAATGTTAGTATAGGATTTAGACCAATAGGAGGAGTTTAAAGTATTTCAGATCCACTCTGCGAGGATAAATCATATAGAAAACTTCAGTGATAATACTGTTTTAACAGCTGGTTAGGATAATACGATCAAATTGTTAAATACTACAAATTTCACTCAGATAGGAAGTTTTGATTCCAATAGTCCTGTAATTGCAGTGTTTGCGTAGAGTAGCAATCACTGTATAAGTGTGAGTAGTAATTTTGAGATATTCATCTGAAATACACAAACTTAATAAAACGTTTACTCAGAGTGTATTTTATAGGACACAGCTACAGTAGCTGATTTCTAAAAGGGATTTCTGGCCATAGGAGCTTAGAACTCTGAAATAATCATATGGAGTTCCGAGCTAAAACAAGTTAAAAGTGTATTGAAACGACATAAGGATTATATTCTTTCACTTAAATTTACTTATAATGCTGATAAACTACTGTCAGGTAGTAAAGATAACACATTAAGAGTATGGGATATGCTAACATAAACTCCTATACGAGTGCTTAAAGGTCATAACTTTGATGTAACTTGTATTTCTATAAGCTAAGACGGTACTATAGCAGCTACTGGCTCACAAGATGATAAAATAATACTATGAAATTTAATTCATTTTACTAAAGAAGCAGAAATTCATACTTTAAGATCAGGAGTATCTGCGCTTTGTTTTAATACAGAAACTGATTTCTTAATATCAGGTTCAAAGGATTAATTCATTGATATTTGGGAAATCAGTACAAGAATATACATGAAAAAAGAATAGCTTGATTCTTTGATATACTCAGGCGCGATTCCAGATAACAATGAGTATTATATCATAGGCTGTGAAAATAAGCTAATTGTGTAATATAATGATAGGGAGAAAATAGCTATTGATACTAATTCTACTGTAACTTCTATATTTATTGATTAACAGAATCATATAGTGATTACAGGAGATAGTAGTGGATGGGTTTAAGTATGAGATATTGATAGTTGAACCTTATAAGATAGTAAACAATGTGATAGTGAACAAATTTGCAGTTTAGATAAGCCATCTTAAGGTGACTAGATCTACATAGGAAGTAAAAGCGGAATTGTTTACATTTGGAATACTTCCAGTGATTCTTTGTATTCTTTGAAGTAGCATTCTAGGAAGGTGAACCAAGTCAAGTACAATTGATATAATCAAACACTTATTTCTAGTAGTTCTGATTCTAAGGTAGTTGTATGGGATACTTAGCTTATGTCCATTGAGTTAATTATGCAGTGGAATCTAGGGAAGATATATTGCTTTGATTTTGATAGTAAGTATATTTTAACTGGCAGCAGTTTAAATCTTATCTTAGTATGAAATGCTGAAACATACTCTATGAATCACGAGCTATAGGGACATAATGATTCTGTAAGAAATATACAAATTTCAAAAGAAAAGGAGTTTTTTGTTTCTTATGCTGATGATTACAATATAAAAATCTGATCTTTGATTGATTTTGCATGTCTTGTTACATTCTCCAATCAATATACATAAAATCTTATAGCATTGAATACTTAGAGTAGATGCTTTTTATGGTGTGACAGAGATTAGCTGTACATCATAGGAAATCCACTGAGCTAGTTAAAACACTTGCAAATTTTTGATCATTAATTCTCCTTTATTTATCTCTAGTATATCAAGCGACTGCTAAACTAAGAAGAGGTAATACACGAGGAAAGATGGTCTAATTATATCATATTTCCCTGGAAACTGAACTTATTGCATATCTTCAGTTATTTAAATCGTCCCTAACTTCTAAATTTAGCTATTTAATCAGGAACTTAGTTTTACAAATCCACTAATAATGATACTCCGCTAAGCATTAGCATAGAAGGTAAAAGCATGCAATGCATTGAAATATTAATTAAGGGATTGGTTAAGCATATACAGAAGAGTTAACCTTTAGTATTTACAAATGTGCAAGATTTACTACCTAAACTTAACTTGTTATCCCCAAGTTCATTACATTTGCTATATATCGCAATTTTTCCTAAATCTAATTAACTAAATTTACCTGTGCTTGGGTAGCCTTTAAAGAAGATTACTGTTAAAGACTCTGCTTAATTCAACATAAAACCTTGGATGTTTTTAAAAAGAGATAGGGACTTAATAGAAGATTAATTCTTAGTGTTTCATCAAAGCTTGATTGAATTTGACTTAGGATTAGGAAGTTAATAAGCCTTGGCATTTTTAAGAAGTCTTACACTGTGTAAAAATTTGAATGTATTTGCAACTTTGTTTATAAAGGCTTATCTAAAATACCGCTGGTATAAAACATGGTTTATTATGTGAACCTTTGCTTTTGTTAGAATCTTTTAGTTGGGACTGTTTGTAATTCATACACTTTTTGACAGAAAAGAGCTAGCATTAATTGGTTTACTATTCTTCCTGAATACTTTTGACTTTATTTTTGAAATGTTGTAGATGGCAGATTCTTTTAAGCGATTTATATTTGATAATTGAAATCAATTTGATTTAATAAGAGTTATCATGATATATATATATTGTATAAGTTTATTTGTCAGTGAAGATATTTCTACTAAAGATATTTTTAATACAATTTGTATTTTGCTGATTTTATAAAGAATTATAGTGGATTTAAGGCTGTTTAAGCAAACTAGATACTTGCTTAGGAATGTAGTTGAGATAGTAAATGGACTGCTAGTTTATTTGATTATACCTGCTGTAGCTGTCTTTGGATTTGGACTGGTTTTATACATAAACAGTGAGAGGTCTTTTGGCTAGTCTCTTTTACATGTTTATCAGCTGAGTTTTGGGGAATTTGAGACTTCTGGATACAGTGATATTGAAATTGGGATTTTTGTAATGGCGTCTATTGTAAATCCTCTTATTATGCTTAATTTGATCATTGCTATTATGGGAAATACTTATAATTCATTACAAGCTAAATTTGACAAAACTGATCAATCTGAGTTAGCTAGTATGATTTTAGAAGCTGAAACTATTATGTGGATTAAAAGATTTAATATTTAGGTCGGTTATTTATAGTTGTGTAGTACAGATACTTATATAGAGGACGAAGAGGATGGATTGTAGGAAGTTAAAACTAATCAATACCAGCAATTCTAAGACCAATTGCCAAATATGCTGAGTGATTTAAGAACAGATATAATAAATGAAATAAAACAGGAGACATAAACCATCATCTAAAGAGAGTTTAATAGCGTGAAGAATGAAATCAAAGAGTTAAAAGAACTGATTTTAAGTAGGTAAAGTTTAATTATCTAAAAAAGTTTTAATTGGATCAAAAAATGAGAAGTCTTCTATGCTAAACTGTCCAAATACATCCTTAGAATTAAATCCAAATGTTACTTTATTCTTTGCTAGAATATCAATAGCACTTTTTAGTTATAGGTAAAGTCTATTTTCTTAGTCCCTGACTTATTTAATATACCCATAACGTGGTTATTATTCATCATCTATCTTCATAAATATACTTTTAAATTTATCCAAATGGGCGAAGTTAAGTTGTATTGTATAACTTGTCAGCAATAAATAAACCATATCATCAAAATACTGCAAACCATCATAGTCATTCGGCTTTTCCTCCATAGTTTATATTTAAAGTAACTTGTTTTGTAGATTATAAGATAAATTAGCATTTGCTTTTAATTGTAATCCTGTTAATTATGGCATTACTTATGTTTCTGGAGTAATTTCCGATGAATAGAATTAACCTCTAAATTATAATAAAGCTGAAATACTATTTTGTTATTCATTATTAAGCAAAGATTTGGAAAAATAATTGACAAAATGAGCAACTTATTAATTCTAATTCTCCGAAAAATCTATTGTGAATTCAAAAGCAATGAAAAGAGTACTACCCCTTATTCGCTACTTAGTTCCATTGAATGTTATATTGGAGTACTAACCATTGTTTTTTAATTCCTGAATAATAATCAAGAAAATAGGTTGAATTTTATCTTGAATTTCCTCCAATTCATCAATATCTTCATTTTAGATACTTACAAACATGAAGAAATTGTCAAAATTAAGATTTCTCATCTGTTTCTGCAGATTATCCCTCATTTCACTTTAACCTGTTTCTATATTTAATTACCCGCAAGTTCCATTAAAGTCTCCCTCTCCCATATCAATGGTTAAGTCAATTTTGCTATTTTAGAATATTTCTTAGCATTGCAGTGAGTTTACAAACTCGAAACTTAGCTTATCAAAAATCTGGTTTTATGTGATTTATTAATTAAACAACTTTTTAATCCAGCAATTCTCATTCCCTCCACATCTTAACCACTTTTTCCATAGTGATTCTCTATCAAACTCAGTTTCCTCATCCATACTTAAACCCTTAGCACTTACAAATTCCTTTAGAAATTAAAATCCTCTCCAATCAGAGTCACTTTCCATTCTATCCATCACAATATCATAAGATCTTTTCAACTCAACCAAAGATACTATTAAGCTGTCTTTAAAATTTTCAGCATTTCTAATAGAAACAACAAGTCCATTAACATCCCAAGCATTAGCAACATTAAGTGAATTTCTTACAAAAAAGAATTTTATAGCAAATGGTCTTATAAATTCTACTTAACTGTTGTATATTTCCTAATCCTCATCTCAGAAAAACGCAGTACACACAATATCCATATCAAAATCCCTATTTGCTGGATCAGCAGGACAGAATATTATTTTTACCCCATCCTCTTCGATTATAGCAACTTCCTCAAGATCTAATCCTATGCTTTCATCAATTAATCGTTCTGAACTCTCAAGATCAGGAGATATCAGGCCTATAGTAAACTCCATTTATATAACCAATGTCAGGTATGTTAGGTTGCGGGTATAATCATAGTGTAGCAATACACTCTTCGGGAGAGGTGTATGTATGAGGATCCTCAAGAAATAATGAGCTTGGAGTACCTGAGCTATATGGATTTGTGTAAAATACTCCATATAAATTTTAAACTGATATAGGAGGAGGAAATTATGCAGCTTTGGAAGTTTCCTGCGGTGAAAGACACTCAGCAATGCTTTTAAGAGATACTTCTTTGCCCCCGTTAAAACTATTATATAGCGACTAATGTCCAGTATCTACTATAATGAATTCAATAAAGCATAATATTGAAAAAAGGAATGAAAACTTGCATTAACTCCATACTACTCGTTTCTAGAACTAGTAATTTATAACAGAAAGTGAAATAAGAAGCTTTTTACAAGAATACATCCCTCCTCCGTCAAGTGAAATGGAGATTGATTTACAGTAATACTTAGAAATGATGGTAAAATTGCTTATGAACCGTGCAGATCAAAACGGTCTTTTACTATTTAAGGAGTTTCGAGATTAGATCATGGAAGTAAGAATGGATGACGGTCTGGTAATAACCTGGGGAGACAACACAAGTGGTAAACTTGGTGTAAAAGGCTCTCAAAATCAAGGTTTTTAAATAGTGAAATTTCCAGATGATATAACAATAACTAAAATAGCGTGTGGGGACTCCCACACACTGGCAATAGCCCAATGACGAAAACTATACGCATGGGGAAGCAACTCATACGGGTAGCTAGGTCAAGGTAATACCGAGGATATGCATTACCCTGTAAGAGTGTCAATTGACTGTGAGTACGTGAATGATGTAGCAGGGGGAGGATCGCACTCTATGGCGCTGGATGGGGACGGGTTTGTGTATACCTGGGGATTGGGTGAGGGGGGAAGATTAGGACACGGGTCCAACAATATAGAGCTGTATCCCAGAATCCTGCAGGAACTACAAGAAGTATACTGAATAGCTGCCGGACACAGTCACAGTGCATGTTTACGTGAAGGAATGGTCTATACTTGGGGAAAGGGGTCCTATGGCAGACTTGGCCACGGACAATGTGTTGATATATATCAGCCTAAGCCTATTGAGTTTTTCGAAGGAAAGTATATGTCAATGATAAGACTATCAGTATTCCATTCAGCTATTCTTACAATGAACGGGGAAGTATGGGCATGAGGAAACTCTAAGAATGGAAGGCTGGGGAAAACAGTGTCATAGTCAAAGAATCAGCTTGTGCCTGTTAGGGTTGGGTAAGGAACTATGATGGCTTAGTAGAAAATTGTTGATATTGCTTTAGGATTTAAGCATGGACTGGCTATTGCTAAAAATGGAGTTATATTCTCCTGGGGATGCGGAGTTGATGGGAAGCTGGGGTTGGATACTAAAGGATAAGAGGAGCCTCTTCCTAAGGAAATTAAATCTCTCACTAAAATAATCTAGAGATAAAATGAATAGGACTAGAAAAAAGCATAGATTCCCTTACTCTCAACTAAAGCCACTGATATAGCATGCAATGATTTTAATACTATAGTGCTCACAGATGCAGGAGATATATATATAACAGGAAGTAACTCCAAAGGGTAACTAACTACTCCCAATTTATCATATGACCCAAAGGAGGATCAATCAAGTAGTGATAGTGAGGAAGAGAGTTTACAATAGATAGATGAAGTGTATCAATTCGAAAAACTACGTTCAAAGGAGCTGAAAATGATGAAATTTACCAAAGTAGCTGCTAGTGGGGAGCATTGTATAGCTCTTACAACAGAAGGCAGTATATACTCATGAGGGGATAATTCAGTTGGGTAACTAGGTATTGGATTTACAAAATAAGACAAGTTAAATTTCAAACCAACATAAGTAGTTTCCTTTAAGCGTATAAAGATGCTAGACTGTGTAACTGGCCCAAGTCACACTATTTTTACTAATGAAAGTGGATAGCTTTACTCATGTGGCAACGCTAGTTCAGGTAAGCTGGGAATAGGGGTAAGTGTGCTTTCCACTAGCAATACTTACCAATACATGCCTAGAACCATACAAAACATTCCTAACGTTAAGAAAGTCAGCTGTGGCGTAGACCACACCTTTGCAATTGATTACTCCAAGCAACTATGAGTGTGGGGAGGTGGGTGGTTTGGGAAGCTGGGAACTGGAAGATACGACGATGAGCCTGACCCAGTCAATATAAAACTATAAAACTTTTTCCCCCAGTGCTCCTCTACTCCCAAAATGGTTGTATGTGGGGCCTATCATACACTTATTCTCACTAAAAGTGGAGAGATATACGGATCGGGGCAAACTAAGT
This sequence comes from Condylostoma magnum, assembly GCA_920105805.1. Classification (NCBI taxonomy): domain Eukaryota; phylum Ciliophora; class Heterotrichea; order Heterotrichida; family Condylostomatidae; genus Condylostoma; species Condylostoma magnum. The sequence goes on from CAKKTI010000158.1 coordinate 36,437, forward strand.
ACTGTGCTATAACTTCGGTGAATGAGTAGGAAGTTGCTCATTTCCACAGAGTCAATTCTATTACTTAAGAAATCATTTATATTGCAGGGAGTTAAAATCATACATTAAGTGTGACGAGTAGAGGGTAGATACTGGGTTGGGGAAGAGGTGATAAAAACAAGTTAGGAGTGAATTAAGGGTAGTTTGGGTAAGGTAGTGTGTAAAGGCCTACGCAAATTATGATGAAAGACGATATTGTGTTTAAAAAGGTCGCATGTGGGCCAAATCACTCTGCTGCTCTTTCTGTTGATGGAAGAGTTTTTGTATGGGGAGCTGTAGGGTCCGGAAGAATTGGTATAAAACCTGATGACGAAGAATAATTGTTGCAGGGGGATGATGACCCTTAGCAATAATTAATAGAAAGTATCAATAAACCTGCTCATGTTCAGGATTTAACCAATATTTTCAGAGATAATAGGGATAAGTTAGAAAACTCAGGATAGTAAAGAGAGGAAGAAAAAGAGTAAGAAGATGAGTATGCGCTATAAGCGTTGATTAGAAATGAACCAGTTGAAAATAGTGAAAAGAATCTATTGGCAGACGATCAAAAGCTTATATACAAAATGCAAAATATCATTAATGGATTTGACTAAATAACTGAAATTGAGCACAAGCGTAATAATAATCTGAGTCTAATTGAAAGTATTCTAATGAGTAAAATACAAAATATAACAACTTTGCCAAAACTTAATTTTAGGCTGACACTTCCCCCTTTAATATCATGTAATATTCAATTATTCGAGTTTTTAGTTGCTGCGTTGCAATCTCATCCTTGTTATTTAGCAGAAATCATCAAACTTAATCCTAATCTACCTGCTGCTGAAACTGCAGAAATTATTACTGGGATTTTCGGAGATTTAAGCGTTTCTAATGCAAAACTCAGAAGTTTAATGGCCTTGTATAAACTAGTACTATAAAACACTATATTCAGTGCAAAAGACATGAAAAAATCACTCAGGATGAAAACAGGAGATCTATCTTCTTACTTATATTTCAAAGTTCTTAATAGTCAAGAGTGTAATATCAGATTTTTCAGAGCTTTGGTGGGTGAGATTTTTAAGATAATATACGAAGAGACAAAAGATTTCGCTGTTTCATTGCAAAAAACTGCAAAGAACTCAGATGATGAGGAAAAACATGTAGCATTTGAAAACGACAACTCAGATGATAGCATAAACGAAAACTATAAAAGAATAATGAAAATCAGCGATACAGCCGGATATGCCCTAGATTTTAAATCACTAGAAGAAATGGATAACCCTTCACCTGATATACAAAGACTTATAATAAACAGAAAGAAAAAGTTCGATAGAGTAGGAAATAAAATAATTGAATTAGTCATAGGTGCCTTGAGACATCTTCCTAAATTTAGATAAAGATTTACTAGTGATATTAAACTTAGTGACGAGGTCAAATTCATGTTTAAAGAAATTCCAAACCTGTTTAACCTGAAATTCGGGTAAAATGTGAATGCAGATCAGCCAAAGGTTTTAAAATCTAAAATTGTTGGATTATTCTTCCAGCCGCTTTTAGAATTACTGAAAGAACCTGTCAATTTAAAGAAAATGCATTTTGATGAAGTCTAGCGTAGTCTTATAGAAGCACAAATACCGGGCAATTATGGGTTTGAGTAGTTCATTAGAGAGCATGCTGTTAATATTTAATGTGTAGGCAGTTTTATAGAATAGGTATGCGAGAGATCTCGCCTTCTGAATCTCACTGAAGACATAGATCTTATAATAGAAAACATTTCCCACGATTTAACTGATGTCCCTGATTTCGAAATGGCTGATTTGATGCTTGCAGATTTACTTAAAAACAGTTTAGAACATGAAAATCCTAAAGTAAGTTGCTCAGTGGAAAATCTTTTATAATTATATATACTGTTGTTTAACAACTTAGATAATATAAAGAACAGATTTTCCTAGGAAGATCCAGTTGTTCTTATACTGGAAAATCTAGGGGATGCCTCAATCATTTTATAAAAAGCTAAGGAAAAGGGTAATCACACGTATATGATTAACTTAGATATTCCAAGCAGGTGGCTATTAGCTGAAAGAGCTATTAGGTCTTGTGTAGAATGCTAAACTCCCTTAACTTATTCCTTACTAAACGACTCCACTGTGCAAAACAAAATGATTCCCTTATCAGTTTCTACCAATTGGAATTGCTTTAATTGCGGAAACCTGTAAGACGGCTGGCATATGGGATGTTAGGAATGTGATAACTTAAGAAGAGATTTTCCCAAGGAGTCTTTATTTAAATTTTTTATCCCTACGTATTCAAGCAATGAATTATATGAGTTCTAAGAAATTCTAGCCACATTGCCTCCCATTCCAACGCATATTCCTCTATATGCCTACCTTGAAAGTTATGTTAATAAGCTGTAGCCTGGGGCACCTCTACATACTAAGTTAATAAACTTCTTCAAGGCTATAAAAGAAGGACCAGTTTCTTCCGGAAACAATGCACCCAAAAAGAACATAGCTGCTCTAGAGTACTAGGCAACCTTTGAATTCAATAACAGAGCTGCCCATAGAGGATATCTCAGCTCTCTTTATAACATGTTGCATGAAATTGAAGAGTTTATAAGACTAGAAATGCTGCAATTCTAGAAAAATACGATCACAATACTGACTTAAACAGCTGAAAAGATTAAATCTGGGAGCGTGAATTAAAAAGTAAGTCAAACTGCTAAGTAAATTATGCACAAGGCGTAAGGAAGGTTCACTATTACTTATCTAATGCGCAAGAAAATACTACACTCTATAGATCTGCCTGAGAGTTTGTAGAAAAAGACTATGATGCTTTTCACTGAGAGGAACAACGGTGGATTCTTCATAAGAGTTGTACTACATGAAAGCAGAGACTGGCTATGTGTTCCTAGAGCTCCCCGCGAGGTGAAATTGCTGGGATTTGATATAACTGCTGAAAAAATAAGAGAAATGAGGAGAACTATGAACTCAAGGGCTCAAACATCCTTTGAATCTGATAAAATTACATTTAATGTATTCGAATTCATAGGGCTGATTGGACAATTACTGGGAAGAGCTCTTGAGAAGATTAGTTAGTTTATAAATGGATTCATAGTTAGTAGTGCCTGGGGATAGAATTCAGTGTGATTCTGATATAGTACCGTAAATTTCACTCAGAGGCATTGGAACCAAGAAGCAGTATGGGGAGATCATTGCAACTAAGTTGGGTAGGGTTAACATTTTCAATAGAATTGTGTGTGTATAAGCAGCTAGTTCTCGTTTTGAAGGCGGAACAGGGAATGTTGTAATAGGAAGAATTGAATCTGTAGGAAATTTAAGATGAAAAGTTGACATTGGAGCAACATAACTAGCTACTTTACACTTGTCAAGTGTTGATATGCCGTCTGGGGAAATTAGGATAAGATCAGAGGAGGATCAGCTTAAAATGCGGGAATTTTTTAACTAGGAGGAGCTTCTTAGTGTAAGTTTTACTTAGGCTGATATACAGTAGGTTAAATAGGAGAATAAAAGCATTATTTTAAGCATGAGGAATAAAAGATTCGGAAAACTTAAAAACGGAGTTTTAGTTAAGGTTGATCACTCTTTGATTGGATTTTTTGAAACACATTTTGTATAGTTGGAGTCAGGAGCCTCGGCTGTTATTGGGGATAATGGATGGATTTGAGTGTATTCAGAATAGAATTAAGATGGGAATGTACCAATTAACCTAAGGAGAGTGATTGTTAGGACTAGTAATGTGTTAAAGTTAATGGCTGCAGCTAGAGTTGTTATTACTTTATAGGATATAAATATAGCTTATGATATTACTATTGATATTAATTTAGATTAAATGCTAAATGAGGAAGTTATAGGGCTATTGCAAGAGCATTTTAGTTAGATTATATTGTTTTAAATATGTACACTGATTAAAGGCAGAATTATAATGAGTGGCTTTATCATTCGTAGAATCCGTCAGAAGAGTCTGTTAATGATTAGTCCAAGTAAAATATTGATTAAAAGGTTGTTTAATAGGCGGAAAGCTTTCTGTAAGATTATATAGAGTAAAGTGTAAGGTTAATTAGATTTAAGCTAACTTAAATATGCATAAAGAGATGGTTTTTGAAGTCGTAAGAGCAAGCAATGAAAACAAAGACTTAAAAAAGGAGTTGCAATTCTGTGTTAAGAATATCAAGAGGATTAATGATTTAAATAGTTAATTATTAGTTTAACACCTGAGTGTGATACTTACATAGAATGATTAATTTTACTATAGCAAAAGATAATATAAAAGCATTCTTTCAATAAACTTTTAACCTTTTTACTAATTATTTATCTAATAAGTTGCATAACTCTGATATTAAGTTTTTAAGCTCAATAGACGGTATTAATATTTTGTAATTTGTATTGTAAAATTATCTTCTATTCGTTTTCTATATTATTAAATCATGATACTCACTTTTTCCTTACTTTTTGTTATGCATCTTATAGTATATAAGCTCGTTTTTATAATAAAGTAAGATTTCGAAAGGAGATTTTACACTTTTTAGAATTATTTGATTAGTATCTTACTATTTATGCTGAAGTCTATGGCAAATTTATCTACCAAATAAAATTATTTACTTTTCAATCTAATTAATATACAAGTACTTTAATAACGAATACAGTGATTACTGTTTATATTTCAAATCATTATCAATAAACTCTAATTTAAAGGGCATAATAGCCATTTTTGTTTGTTATGGTTGTAAAGAAGTTATAAACTACATATCAATACCACCTTTAGTAAAAATCATACTTCTATTTATGTATCTAAAATTACATTATGGGAAAATTATATTATACTCTTAATCAAAAATCAAAAAGTAATAAGGATATTAATCCTCCTGCCTATTAATGCAAGCAAGTGTGATTACATCTTAATCCCATGATGAAATTACTAAGGTATCAGAAATGCATAAAAGGCTTATACAAATGTTAAATTACTACAGTTATCCTTGTAATAAGTCTAAAATATTATAAGGAGAATAACTACAGTTTAATGTAAATTAAATCTAAGGTATGAAGCTAGTATGATTACTATTATTAAAGTGATTAATGTACTTTTAACGCATAATCAGTGTATCATCGAATTAATCTGTTTTATAACCAGAGAAGTCAATTTACTATTTTTTCGGTACTTTTATAACTTACCCATTTCTTACATTCCTCATTCCAAGAAAATCAATGACTACCAATGAAGACTAAGCAAGTTTAATCAAAGATAATAAAACTTGAATATGATTCCTATAAAGCATTTTAAATTACCTAAGTGTTTAGTTGTTAAATCTCATTACTGAAAAATAGTTTACTTTAGGAAATGCTAAATCTGTAAATCTTCAATCCAATTTACAGATTTTTAAATTGTGTCCACATTCCCACTCTTTAGATTGACCAAATTACTGAAATTATGCTTGATTCATTATAAAGATCTAGATGCTTTTCTCTATACTTTTTGTACTACCAACTCCTCCTATAACGTATAATCTTTCATTATGCACAAAGCTTAAGGGCTGTAATCTTCCATTTATAGGAATTCTAGGAGTTATTTCCCGTCATATTCGGGCGGATAGATCAAAAATTCACATATCACTTAGAATCTAGTTCATTTATCCTTCTCCTCCATACATTATTAACAAAGTTTAATTGAAAGAACATAATATATTTCCCATCCTCTTTTAAGGTTTTCTGGTTTTAGATTCTAATAATTCTGATATTATTTTATTATTTTCCAAAATAAATTAGTATAAGTCATTAAAATAGTTAACAGAATTACGATTTATTGCTTATCCTCCAAATAGATACATTGTATTATTGATTTAAGTATATCCCATTTACTCTTTGAATTATGGCTTATTACCCTCTATTTAAAGTTTATTTCAAGTACAGCAATTTAAATCAAATTAGTAGCAAAATTTAGTCAAAGAATAGGTTTAACTACCTCCAAATACAATCATCTTGTCATCTATAACCCAAGCAGCATGGTTGTTAATTCTTGATTAGATTTTACCCTTGAACTATTTACACTCTCAAGTTTTATTTCCTAGATCAAATTATCAAATATCTTTATGATATTATACTTACTATCCATATTTACTAGTTCCTCCAAAAAGTATTAAATAATTGTTTCAGTGAACTAAAGTATGACCTTCTCTAGGTCCAGGTTAGCACGTCTTAATATAATCAATAACTTCTAATGTATCAAGATTTAAAATGCACAAATCCTAAAGACTATTATTTTAATTGTCTAAACCCCCATAAAAATAAATATTGTTATCTAGTTTAACACCACTTGAAATTCACCTTTAACTAAGTTGCTAGTCATTTTAAAGTAATGTATTTTCTATATTACAATTATACTAATCTTAATCTAGCCTAATACCGTTTTATATTAGATCTAAAATGCTTTATGATTTTAATTTTCTAAGAACTGCTATTTTATTAGACATTTTAATTATATACTAGGTAAAATCTAGGTTTCATATAATGATTAAGTTAAACATAGTTTAGCATATTTATATTTTTCCTCTAAGTATTTGTCTTACTTTAAAATATAAGTTATTTTTCAATTTTGTCTAGCACACGTTACAATTTATATTAAGAAAAGGAGTAGGGAATAATTTAATTTATAAGATTTGAATTATTATTTCTATTAAAATCACAGCTTAATCTTTAAATCCAACAAATATATTTTCATTAAAAACTTGCCTTTTAAACTTTAATAAAATGGATAGTTAAAT
>CAKKTI010000159.1:0-43194 GCA_920105805.1 Condylostoma magnum
CAAAATAATCTAAGCAGAGATATCTACGGAATCCCTCAAGGTTTCATTTTTATGATGAATTCCTATATTTGCTACCTTTGGCTTATAGCTTAAATTTTACTGTAGTAATCTGACTAATTTTCTTTTTGATTTTAAATTCATACCAGAAAAACTAATATCCTATGCAAATTGAATAATAATTAGTAACAGCTTTTTGGTTATTTCATATTACAATGCTAAGTCGAAAGTTTGCTTATCTATAATCAAATAATACTTTACAATCTTTTTAGGTATTTCTTGATTAAAGTCGAAGTCCTGTAGTAAATCTTCAATATTTTAATCAAGCAGAGGCAAGTAGTTCTATTACTAATCTATAATCTCATCAACACAATGCTAAGCAGCTTCAGAAAAGTGTGAAAACTCCTATCTATTGGTTTAAATATTATTTTCTATTTATCTATATACGAAAGATTTAATATTTTACCTCATAACATTAGCTAAACAGTGAGCTGTTTTAAATTTTATTAGCTTTATTTGTAGTTAGCTATTTTAACTAATCAGGCTGATTCCTTTCAAAAAGGTAGTTGAAGAAGCTTGCCTATCATTTGATACTCCAATCATTTTTATTCCTGCTGATTTTAATAAATCAAAGTTTAATTGATTGTTTAAGTGAGTTGAACTTGGTTAAATTATAGTTAATCCAATGAATTTTATGAGTCCTTCGTATTTCTTAAAGATGTGCTATACTTGTAATTAATTAATCAGAGGTGAATTTAGAATAGCTTCGAGCTGACTCCAAATTTCTTATTGCTGATCTTATTATAGTTCTAAATAGCCAAGAACTTAGCATTACATTCCTTGATTCTATAATTATTGAATACTGTCAATAACCATCTTTCTTCCTATAGGATTCATCTTCATTGTAGGTAAAATATTTTTAGGAGATCCTTTTACATACAACCTTTAATTACTGCTATCATCAATTTTAACAATAATCCAAGAATAATCAGATTTATTATAATATTTTGATTGGACAATAGTTGTTATGCTTAATTGATTATAGCCCAAAGTAATATCAATACATTCTATTTAATCCAAGGGCTTAAAAATTGATATATCTAATTGATCGTAAAACTTTTTGAACGCAATTTCCTAAAACAAAAATGGTTGAATTTCATTAGAATTTGAATCTTAAAACTCTGATGTTAAAATCCCACATAAAATGAATTCTTGATATAAGGGATGCTGTTTGAATTTGGCCATTTAAGTTTCCTCAGATTACACATTATCAAAGAGATCGAATCCAAGTTAACAGGCCTTAACTTCGTAATTCTGAGGGTCTATAAAGGATTCTTTATTTATTATACAATACTCTATCTAAGCAATGTTCTGGAGATTGTTAATATAGAAATTATTAGGAAGGTTTTTCTTATAAATTTGCCATATGAATAAATCAAATAAGGATGTTATTACAAAAAGTTCAGGAGCTATAGCAAAGCCTAGTAAGCTTATATAGTAGATAATTCCTTCCCATCAACTGTCTTCTAAGTCATCTCTAATGTTCCTGGAATAGTAAACACATACAGCAATAAGACAAAAGATTGCTATGATTGTCAATTATACTAAGATCAAATTATATCTGAGTTTTTGATAGAAACTAGGACAGGTACTTTTGCGAGAACCTCTTTCAATTTAACAGTCATTTTTAGTAAAAGCAACCAGTCCTAGTATTCATTATTAATCGACTAAAATCTGGCCTTTTAACAGCAAGTTACCTTTGTTTAGATCCTATCGCTAAGGCTATTATTTCAGCTTTAAGGTTCCCTCAAATGAGCTACTCTTTTCGCCTATAAACACTTCAGCCTTAAGTCTCGCTAATCGTGTTTCTAGCTCATATTTGTTACATTTTCCTAAGATTTTATTAGTTGAGGAGACAGCTCAAAATTTATTGAAGTAATTAGGCCCTGTACTAAATGTATTCATTATACATTGCTTACTTTGATTATAGGTAGCTAATAAAATCATATCTGCTGGCACTTATTAGCTATTATTTAAAAGTATTATATCGCCAGGCTCTAAGGACTCATTATTGATTTCCTAAAATGATTTCCCATTAAATATACTTTGACGATTTTAATCTCCTTTAGCTAACTGCATTTAGCTATACCTATAATTATAAGCATATCTGAGTATTTCGGAAGCCAAGTAGCAAATAAGTAGAGAGAAAAAATATAAATTAAAGCTATGAAAATTTTCAGCAATTGATAGAACAGCAAGTAGGGAAAGCTATAGTACATTTATTTTCTGTTTAAAGACATTCACAGTAAATCCTTTTATTAGATATAGGCATCTTAGGCAACTCTAGTTCTCTCGCTATTCTAAGTTTTAAGGAAATGTGTTAAGACGGACTCTTTAAAGGCTAGGCTAGTCTTAGCTTTCCATTTTTATTAGATTTCGATTAGCAAAAGAAGTAATTAGTATATGTATTTTATAGCTGAAGATAGTCTTTTATTTTATAGTAACTTGCTTTGTGATATAATAAATCAATTTGTATTTGAAATAATGTATTAAAGAATATTTGCTTATTTTAGAATTGCTACTAGATTTCTTTTTAAAATATAATATAAAAAGCTTATATTTTGAGAATTTCTTTTATAAGCTGGAGTAAGGATTGGCTTTATTGTTATCTTAAGCTCTTACTCTGCTCTTTATAATATTGATTTGCATATTTCCTTATATTTAGAATTGTTTTGAAACTTAATATACAATAAGCTCTTTGTTTGTCCTACAAAAGGAAAACGGTATGGAATTTAACTATTCTTTACTAACCTTTAAGCCCTTTTAGGGATAAACTAAAAGTTAAAATTAAAGTTCCATATTACATTAATTTTTCAAACACATTAAATTAATAAACATTTACAAAATTTACATGGACTAGCTGTATATAACTCTTACTTTTAGATACTTACTTCAAGTTATCAGTTTAATTCTTACTTTAGTATATTTATCAATTATCCCATACAACCACTGATAAATTATCCTGATACAATCTCTTTCATGCATATAACCTCATAGTCTGTTTACATTTAACTATAAAAAATGGAACTAGAGTCCTTACTCTAAAAGCTTTTCTTAGCCTGTGCAGGAATAGCAGTACTGAGCTGTCTTGCTCGTCCAGACTTCAACCTACCTTTATTTGTATTTGCCTGGCTAGTATGGCAATCAGCTGATAAATCAGAGAGATTCAGAGTTTTGATTCTCATGGCGGTGACTCTTTTAGTTGATTTTATCTGGCTTTGCTACTGGGGATCGGAATGGAGTAGTGACTCAGCCCTTGGAGCTTGGGAAAGAAGCATCTAGCATTTTTCACTAGCTATGAGTGTGATTAACTTCTTGCTTAAAATTGGAGCAATGGTATTAGTTTGTATGACAGAAAAAGACAGTTTACAGTCAAATCTTCCCCCTCAGATCGCTAATTTAATGCCCCCACTTAGAAATTAGTTAATAATATAAGAGAAATTTTGTTAAAATGTATTAATAGTCATATAGTAGTGTTGAAAATATTAGAAGAGAGGATATCTCTAACATCATCTTCCTTATCTCCGAATAAAATAATTGAAGGATCTGCGTTTATACGATGATTCTCCTCTACTATTTGGATTATTTCATCCCAATTCTCTTTTTCTTCTGGAAAAAGACTCTGTTAGCATATAGCACATCTTTCCGTGAATTCTAGATCAGATGTGCAAGTGCAGATTTGTTGGAATACAAAATTAATTGCAAAGTAAGTAGATGAATTTTTGTCATTTCTAAAACTATCTGGATCTAAATCGTACTTCTCAAGTAAAAGATCCTAACCTGGCTAAATCATTGCTGTATTAAAGCTTAATCTGCATATTTTTTTAAACCTTCATCTTCCCCAGTGGTAAACTTTTGCTGTTATATCCCCTTATAGTAACAACTCTCCCTGTATAACAGCAATGCTATGCAGAATAGTGCTAATTCAGTCGTCCCTAAATTTAACTTATTTATCCCTAGACAACTCTTAACTTGTGTATACCAGCTGCTCTTTGTGGTAAATTTCTATATAAGGCCGTGATCCTTTATTGGATAAGTGAGGAATTGTCCTAAACTATATCTTTGATAATTGTGTGATCAAAGGATACCTATACCTTCCTTGCATTACTTATGCAAAATACTGCACATATCTCACTTAAGAAGGCTATGTAACACCTCCACCTTCATTGAATCTTTTAGTTCTATAGTACCTTAAACTATCATCTGCATTCATGAAGTGTCCTGAGAATAAAAGATAGCAGCATATTAAGGTTCCTGTGCGGCCCTTTCCAGCTAAACAATGAATCACTGCAACATGCTCTGGGTCCTCAATTAATCATATGTGTATGGCTCTGCAAGCTTTAAAAAGTAAATCGAGAGTTGGGGGGTAGTGGTTAAGTCATGAAAACTCAATTACATTATGATTGTATCTTGAGTAATCATAAGAGTTGTTGGAAAGGTTTACAACCAGAAATTTATTCGGATGTTTTTCATGGAGAAACTGAGATACTGAATTCCCAGAATTTCTATACAGTTTTTAGAGGCCCTCTGCTGGGAAGCTCATTGCTATTACCCGGGGTGTTATATAGGTAAGATCCAAGTTGTATGCATTGTCTTTGTATCTACGCTTATTACCAGCAACTATGGTGCGTATATAGTTCATTTTAGTTATTTATTAAGAGGAAAATTAAGACAGCTTATTAAGATGAGAAGTCTCTTTTGGTGTAGTTTGTTTATATTAGGTGAGTTATAATAGGAGAAAGATATGGATTTTATGTCTAATACTGATAATTATATCGGTTTTCAGTTAATTTATGTAAAATCAAATATAATCTACAAATAATAATAAATTTCTAACTTTATCACCAAATACACAAAAAGTCTTTTTCATATTTCTGGTTAAACAACTTTTATAAATATGAGTGACAGTGAAATTGATTAACTCTCCCCAGAAGAAAAGCTTAACTACTATATAAAGCGTTCCCATTCCATAAAAGACGATCACAAAAAGCTCAAAAGAGAAAAAAAGATATAAAAACAGCATCAACAAAAATTAGAAGCTTTCTAGAAAAAACAGCGAGAGAACAAGTTTACCTTAGACATAAACAAAAGAGAAAAGTGAAAGACAGGTGACAGATGGGTTGCCTAGCCTATAAACTCTTTTGATCCTCTGTTAGCAAAGGATATCCATCCAACTGTTTAATTCAGAGCTGCCCATCTTCTACCAAGATCCTACAAATATCCAGACAAGGCTTTCCTATTAACCAGCAACTACGCAAAAGAGTTTCCATACCCAGGAGAAAGTTTACTGACAAAAAGCGGAAGAACCATTTTATAGTCCTCCCTTACAGACTTTTAAAACGAAGTTGAAAGAAGACGGTAAAAGGAAATGGAGCCGAAAAATGTAAAACTAGGCCCAAGATGGCAGCCAGGAGGCGCTAAAATTGAATATTTCTCAAAGCCGCCTATTGATAGCAACCACGAATTTGATAAGTGGCCTAAACCTAATTTCTATCAAACTGAACCGTTTAGAAGAGTCACAAACTACGGAGACTTATTTGCTAAAACAGCGACTAATTATTAATCTTGCTTTGTATCACAAATTGCTGCACAGTAGGAGTATTTTCCCTGTACTTCTAAAAATTTCCCAGGAGTTAGTTTTCTTTTCATGATTTTGGCTTAATCCTCCAAATCATCAAAAACTCGTATTTCTCCTGTAAATGGGCCACCTTAGTAGTGAATTCTTCCTCTTGCGTCAATTGCGGCTATATAGTCCTATCCGCAAAAGATTTTGTCTAATAAGAAATTCTAGGTAAGGTTCAACCGGGTTGGCATAGCAAAATTATCTAAACCACTGAAATAAGTGTCAAATTTACCAAGAAACATGCTGCTTTTATCACCTAATGCAATTTTTCTTATACCTTTATCTTAAAAAAAGTCTAATTCCTAAGGAGTTGATATGTTTATATCAACATTGTCTTATAATTACTTTTAAATCGCAAGTTAACCATAAGTATTATCACCCCATACAAACACCTTTTACTTTGAAGTTAGAGCTGCACTAGTGTTCCCAGCAGCTGCGATTTAGATAACATCTTCTTACTCTAGTTTTAAGTCAACTTATGCTACATCTTGGTTAACACTCATCATGCTATCTATTCCTAGCTAACCATCGGAATTTGACCCTATACAATAAACTTTTCCTAATCCTAATTATAATCTTACCACTCAACAATAATAAGTGTCTTCTACCAGCAGCTATTTAAATAATTCCTAAATCATGTGCCCATTCTTAAATCTGAGGCTTAAGTATGATTTAATCTGTATCTTTGCCAAAACAACAGTTCCTTCTTATAAACAGCATTTTAGTTAGTCAGCTAGAATACCCTCCTCCTCATCCCCAGGCGTATATATTAGATTTTGCATCCAAAGCCACAGTAAAGTCTTCACCGCAGCTTACTTAGATTACATTATCTATATCCACCTTCTTAGGAAAAAGACCATCCCCATCGTGGCCGAGTTATCCATACTAATTCTTCCCAAAAGTATAAAGATTTTTTTTATCTGTAATATAAGCCATATGATCTGGGCCTGTTGAAATCTTCTGCACTTATTCACCACCTGTATTCACCTTCATCGGCTTGTGTACTGGGGTAAGTTAACCATTTCCTATACAATAACCTTTTTAATCTCCCCATACATATAAACTTCCCATACGCCGCAGAGGTAAAAAAGATTTCATTTTAATATTATTTACAGTATTTATGTTTTGGACAAAAATCCTTAGAATAGTTGCGTTGTATTAAAATTCTGCATATACTGCATCCACGCTTTTTAATTTAACGGGCTCTGTACTTCTTACGTCTTTTTGCAGATACTTTTTACCTTAAGAAAGAGTTTTCCTCCTTTAAAGCCTCTACTTGCTTGACTAGCTTTACTGGGCTTTTAGAGGTTGTATCAAGACTAATCTATTTCAAAGTTGTCTGTCTTGAGTGAATTTTACTATTTGTACTTCTAGCTCGTTTAGCTTTCATTGTAAACTCTTAATTAACTACACTGTTTAACCTTTAAAACTAATTCTTAAGTTTTTTAAGCTCTTATTGGAACTTCTAAGACTATTTAAGCTTGCTAAATGCTTCTATACTTGATAATGAATTTTAAAGATCATCTTATTGTTTTTTCTTATTAGCTGGACTTTATGCAAAACTTCCTTTGAAATTGAATTCTTTTTAATCATTCAAATCAATTTTAGGCTATCTTTAATTCATACCGTTTTCTGTTAACGGATTTTATATAGATCTGTTTTACGAGTCTTAAAGCACATTGCTATGTCAGCTGGATGATGTATCATTTATGGAATTCTATGATTATTAATATACCTGAGTTAAAAGTTGTCTTAAATGTATATTTTCCTATTAAAGCAGTTAAACTCTGTTTGACATGTTTATTAGAAAATGAAAAAAGGTATAAAGGAAACTAATCTAGCTAAAATTTACCATGTTTCGCTTAACTAGAATGAAATTGCCCCTAGAAATCTATTAAAAGTTTAATCACATAGGAGACTTAATAGGATTAAAAGGAAAAAGGCTTATAAACCAGCACAAAAGCACCTTGATCCAATAAAAATTACAAGAGTTCTTCAGTAGAACTTATAGACTAAAAGCTTGCAAAACTATGCTAATAATAAATATTAGACTAAGTATTGCTTAACTCCGAACCATTTCGACTATAATCTGAGAACTATTGATTATAAGATAATTAAAACCTATGCTAATAGAAACCCAGTGAAGCCTTAAAGATACTAGTAAATAAAAGACGGAATGTAGGCAAGAGGGGGAGGCTTTTTAGTCACAAACAATAGATTAAGGACATAATCTATTTTATCGCAGGATTCTACACCAAAAGGAAGGATTTAATTCAGAGTGAATGCCCAGTCAATGCAGCTTTCTCCTACTAATTCCCATAGAATGTAATTAAATATATGAAATTGTTATATTATTTATAAATAAATGAGGCTGAGTTAGATTAAATGAGCAGGGATTTTTATAGGACAAATTTTATCCATTCTGAATACAGCAACAGGCGTATTTTCTGAATTTTTATTAGAACTTGACCTAGATACTCCTATTTTCTAGCTAGTATTCAACTATGGCTTTCTTTGCTTAATATACGGACCCATTGTCCTTCTTAAATCAAGTAAATCATAGACAAAGGAGTGATGGAAGTATGTAGTTGCAAGCTGTATTGATACCTAAGGCAATTTCTTAGTCATTCTTGCTTATGAATACACATCTGTAGTAAGTGTATTCACTTTAATGAATTCTTCAATAATCATAGTAATGATTCTTTCCTATATATTCCTTAAGAAGCGGTACAAGAAGTTAGAATATATAGGAGCTGCCACTGCTCTACTGGGAGTAATAGTAATTGTTTTATCTGACCTTTACAAAGTCAATTTTTCATTCGGAGGGACAGTACAGGGAGATTTGCTAGTACTTTTAGGCACATTGTTATATTGTTCATGCAATATTCTTTAAGAACATCTCATGACTCACGAGGCTAATCCAAATGAGTATCTTTTCGTATTGGGAAGCTCTGGAACTCTAATTATTTTTGTATAATCAATGATTATGGAATATGATAGTATTAAATCAATTAACAGCATTGCTCAGATTGGATCATATGTAGGATTTGGGCTGAGTTTAGTAGGAATGTACTCAATAAGTCCTTACTACATGATCAAGTATAGCGCAACAATGTATAATCTGTCTTTATTGACCACAATGGTGTATGGATTAATAGTAGGACTGATTTTATTTAATGAAAGTTTTTCTATTTTCTACATTATTGGATTTGTGATGGTTCTACTAGGATCAACCATATACAACTTTTAACCGGAGCAACAAGAAGATAACGGAAATCCTCTTATTGAAATAAATAAAGAAGAACAGGATACATTTTAGTTAATACATTCGTCTTAATTTCTGTATAATATAAAAATGAATAAGAAGGAAATTCTAAATTAAAATCCGTAGTAGCTAAGAGATTTATCGTTATAAGAACTGACAAGATTGTCGACATGGAAAGAAAATTACGACATGATTGACCTAAGGTCTCCTACTCCAAAGCACTAAAAAGCCGTTAAAATGTAAACTTAAAATTCAGTTGAAGATGAGTTTTGTAGAACGATATCGCCCTTTACTTCAGCTAATCAAAATCAAGTTAAGCTGTTTTTTAACCAGAAAGATTAAATTGAGCAGGATATAAAAAAGTTGTATGATTTATACTAAGATTAAATTTCAGAGCCAACTATTTAAACAGTTGAGGATTTCGAGTATATTTTAGATTGAGGGTAAATTAATAACAACTTAATGGAAATCGGAGTACAAAAAGTTGAATTTCAAGGGAGAAATCCAAGCTATTAAAGTCTTTATAACATAATTGCACAATTATTAGATAATTTATGCAAATAATAAGATTTTGATGCTAGATTAAAATGTATTACTAAAAAATGCAATCAATATAAGAAGTAGTATAAAAAAGCTAGATAAGAGTTAAAGTAATGATAAAATTAGTGCAATATAAAATTGTCTGAAAACATACTGAAAAAGGAAAACTAATTGTTTAAGATGGTGAAAGAATCAGATTATAATCCTTCCAGTTTGAAAGACTTTAAATTAATGCAACTTATAAAAACTTTTATATCAAAAAGTAAGAATTAGGATCTATTAAACGTACAAAATTAATTAGGTGCAACGAGTCCCTAGCAATCGATAGAAATCGTATAGAAGATGCAGTAAGTAATTAAAACAATTCCTAATTATGAAAAATTCGTAGAGATGGTATGCGAGGAACTCTTCCAAGATTTTTAACAAGTTAATTCCTCTAAGGAGTGTGAGAATTGAATGGAAAAGGTGATTCCATAAATAAGAATTCTAAGAGCAAAATCTGACCAATATGACAGTCTTTTAAATCTAATAAAGCCAAATATCCAAACTTATTAAGATATTTAAATTATACTTTCATTAGTTTTTTGGAATACACAAAATAATGGGGTTACTAGCTATTTTATTTATCAACTTCTGTTTAATTCCTTCTATCTAAAATAACTAGGTCCCCATCATAAATAGTTAAGGATTCCATTAATACCTCAAAATCAGTGATATTCCCCATTATCTGTTACGCTTCATTAAATGTTAATTCAGTAGTAAAATTATCAGCTCCATTTAGATCATATGCTGTTACTATATACAGCTTCACCCCTCTATGAATTTCAATACTTAACTGCTTGCCTTCGATATCTAATTGCTTTTAAAAAACCAGCGATTTCCCCTCTTATAAAGGTTTAAGCTTCCTAGGCCTCTATTTATTTTGAGTGTAACCTCTTTTACCTAGAAAAATGTTTCTTTGGAATGAATTTACTACAAAGCTTTGTGGTTTTAGTTTCTATGATATCTTTTTCTCAGACTAATCTAATCTGGCTAGTATATTCGGCTACTTTTAAAGGTAGCTTACTCTTCTTATAGGAATTTTGTGGTTTTATAGTCCAAATGATCCAATTAAGTCTCTCTTATTATTAATAATACACGCAGGTCTCATACTTGACGCTCTTTAAGACTCTCTTACTGTAGCTCTCGATTAGAACATAGTTTGTATCATTTTACTAGTGTTAAAATCCATAATTATAATTTCTAGATACAGTTAGTTTACTATTTATTTAAGGGTATGGATAATCTTCCCTTCAATAAGAAACTTGCCAATGCTGTTTTTTGCTTTGTCATCGTCTTTTCATACCAGTATCTGTAGTTTTACTTCAATTACTTATAGCAAGTATCATCTATTATTTCGGAAGATAAATAACCCTTTCATTGCTTAAAAAGAGGAATGCATATGTTCTTTAAAAAGCCTGCTTAGCTTTTAGGTATATCAGTTGTTTACCTATCACAGTACATTGATATGGGCAAATTAAGCTCTCTTTCTTGATCTCCCTGCTTAAAAAATTCCTCACATACAAAATTTGACCATTTTATATGCATATTCAGAGGTTTTGCACTGTGTCCTATATCGGAACATTTTATAGCCATTTTCAGCATAATATTTTTGTCTTCAGGATTATTCTCCAACCCACTAAGCTTCATATCCTTACCTCTGAATTAACTTAACAACTCAAAATGTTTTGTCATATCAGTAGCTATAATCATGTCAATAATTACTTTTCTAAAGGATATATACTCTTCTTGACTTATGTTATAAAGAAAATTACACCCCTCCCTTTTTATTAATCGAAAAAGAGCACTAGTATGCATCATTTCTAAAACAGAAATATCATTGTATTTTATGGCTAATTTATCTTACACATTTACTAAAAACCTATTAGTTAAACCAGGATGCGCAAAATCATGGGCTAATGCGGCAATTACTCCAGCAAATAAATCAAAAGATGTAATATAATGCTGAATATCTGACATTGTGAAAAAGTAGATTAAAGTATGAGAAACATCAGCAGCATGGCATGCATTATGATAGGGATTATCAAGGTACCCTCTTTCAAGTTCCATAAAAAACTTATCAAGTAAAGTCTCATCTAGGTTAAACTCCTCAATTATTCTTCATTTATTAGCAAATCATTTTCCTATTATTGATACACTGTTGTTAAACTGATCATGAATATCCCATATATCAAAATCCCAACTAGATGAATACAATTCTAGATTGGGAAGAATTTAGCTGTAAATCATTGACAGTTTGTGTATATCAACAGCTTGTATTGATAAAGCTAACGTTCTAGATCTATTATTTCCTGGTGATGTTATTGCATTCTTTTGTATATCTTAAAAGTTTTCTCTTATGAAAAGAATGTCTTAATCATCTAAATCAGATTCTGAAATTATATTTTTTGAGAAGTTTTAAGGTATTATGCTAATTTTAGACTAAAAGTTATTCGATTTTCGTAGTTTTTTAATCACTTTTATACCTTCTTTAATTTATCCACTTATATCTTTGTACATCACAATGCTTTATATCTTTGAAAGTAGTTGCTTTATGTGTTTAAGCTATACATCAGTTGTAGCGTCCTTTATATCAAGCTATGAATTTCCGAATGTACTACTCATTAAGGATTATTCTTCTATTTTTCTATAGAACAGTTATTTGCATCTTATATCCTCTTGCTAACAATCAATGATTGAAATTAGTATAATCATGGAAGAGTATATAAGTTCTAGATAAAAATTGATTCTTTTCTTATCAGATATCAATGATGTAGCAAGGGAGTACACTATAATTGAATACAAAGCAGGCAATGTAAAATATATGAACTAAGAATAAGTTATCCTCTTGAGCAAAATTAACTACAGCAGTATAATTATCAAGGAAATTTAGTCAGTTGAAACACTGTCATAGCCAAAAATGTTTGTAAATATGATTGGATCAAGCACAATAATCCCAGAGCAAGTAAATATTGTAATTAATGTATAGTACAAAGGGCTTCTGTACCTAAACTTAGGGAATTTTATTATACAGCAGTACATTATAATTTGGAAAATTAGAACAATAGCCACAAATACTATGTTCAAACCTAATCACAAATAGTCCATGCCTTCTACTACAACAAATCCAATACAAAATCCTACATAAGCAAACAGAACAATCAAATTGACAAAGAAATATCTAGCCAAATTTTACTTAAAGTGGCCAGAAATCTATTCACCATTATCATACAAGCTTTGCTCAAACTATTATTAAAGTTATTTTTATTTAAACTTCTGATTATTTTGATTTACAGGTATATCATCAGCCTCATACTTATCATGCCCCCCAATTGCATACTATCTATCTGTAACCTAATCAACTGGATTACAATCCGACATTTAAAAATGGATTTCCCAACTAAATTAGTCAAATTTATCACTTTAGCCTCAGCAAGGGATAAAATTGCTAGAATCTTATAGTATACAGCGAGAGCCATTGGTAATTACTTGAAGGATACTCCTAATCAATAATTATCAGATAAACTTTTAAGCTTAATGAAAGGACTCTCTATATTCAGATCAGCACTTAGATTTGGAATTCCCATCTCAACAACGTTGGCAATTTTAAAACGTCATAATTAATCTAATCCTAACTGATTTACAACGCTTAAAGACTTAGGAGGGCTGTTTTACTTTTTATTTGACCACGTTATATACTTCGAGAAAATTGGAGTTACAAGCTGGGGAACTGATAGTGACTTTTATAAGAAAATCGACAAAATAAGCAACTTTTGTTGGCTTTTTGAGTGTATTTTCGGAATTTTTCATAATGTAGTGCTTATCAGTTAAACCTAATAGAAATTGAGAGATTTGAGGGATAAGAATCACAATGATCCATACTCTGAGAAGTATGACTAGTACTTACAGGCGGAAAAGGCGTAGAAACTTGGAAATCTTGACTTAGTGAGAAATTTAATAGATATACCGATATGCATTCACTTTATAGATAGTTCTAAATTTCATCCAGTTTTGATAGGATTTTTTGGAATGATCACATCGGCTATTGGAATTTTTAACGTATGGGAAAACATTAGTTAGTCATTTATTATTTACTATTTATCTAATACTATCTCATATACACTCCTTAGTAATTTCTGCTTGAATTTTTATTGCATTTGAGGTAGATTTTCTCATAAAACTCTTTTTAATTGTCCTTTTATGTCTTCGTAGAACCTACTTTCGTCTTAGGTTGAATCTAGAAAATGCTTAGTAGAGGATCTGCTACGTCTTTTTGAGTTATACATTACTTTTAGGTCGTTTACATCTTGTTTTCAGAGTTATTTTATTCTATCTATGTGATTTTTCTCACGTTGTTTGTATAGATTATTCAGCTATTTCATTAATCTTTGCTTATTTTCATCATGTTTGAACTTTTCTATGAGTTAAATTGCGTCTAAGGGTATTCAATCATATCAGTTTTAAGAGTTAAAAGAGTTACCACAGTTTCTTCTTCCACAGCGGGATAATCTTTAGGATTTTATATAGGGAGTCATATGTTAGTCAAGTTTTACGTCTGTTATGTTCTTGTATTAAGGAATAGTACGCAAATGATCAAGTAGTCTTGTATTTTGTTATCTTAGTTCTTTAACCTGCAATGCTAGAATATCAGTGGTTTTGGGATCAAATATGATTTAATCTAGATGCTAGTTAGTATCAATAACTCTAGATTGCAATACTTCTATCTACTTTTGTAATTTTTCAATAGTTTGATTTGCCTATGTGAGACTACTACTTAGATCATTATTATGATTATTTAGAGTATTAAGTTAGTCGTGTAAATAATTAACATCACTTGATAATTCTTCTATTTATTAATCTTTGAGTTTAGACTCTTTTTAATAACTTAGTATTTCCTACTGGTATTCAATAATCATTTTTTATTACTTATCACTTTCATGGTAAAATCTTTCCTATATTTTTATTCCTTGATTCTTTTATTCGTTATTCTCCTCTATTAAGTTCTCTAGCTTTTCTTGTAAATCTAAATTTTACTATAATACAATATCATAATCCTTTTAAGTTTCTTATTATTAATACTGGGATTTTGCTAATTCAGTTTCTATGTATTTTAAACTGCCTTTGAGCTCTTTTATTTCCTCTTACAAAATATCTTTGCGTAGACTTTAGGACTACGGCCTTCTCCTCAAAACCTACATTTTTCTGTTAAAATTATCTACAGCTATTCTACTTTACTTAAATTATTTCTGATGCTTTCAATTTCTTCAAGGAAACTGTCATAGTCAATCTACTGCACGAGTTCTCTACTCTATTTTTGCCTTCTCCGCTTCTTAATTTTCCTTAATCTTTTTGGCCGTTTAACTATGTACTATTTATTATCAAGTTGCTGTAGTTTCAATTAATATTCAATTGATGAGTTCATACTGGCTAGCTACCTTGGCGGTTTTTAGCTTTGAATAGTTGTACTTTTATTAGGACTATTTTAAATCTTTTATTTGCTTAGCAAGGTGTCTAGTATTTTCTTTGATAATTAGTGTTTTAGTTCCCTTTACTCTTATTTTTAACTTCCTCCTACACTTTTATGTCTGTAATTGTATCTAAGAGAAGGAAGTATTAGTTTACCTTTAATTTGCTTCTATGCTTCATTATATAAGGGCATTCGCTACTTGAGTAATCTGAGCTCTTCTTTAAGAAACTCCTATTATCTTTAGTCCTCATTTTATTTCTCGGCTCTTTGTCTTTGACGCCTTAGTTAGTTTATTCGGTCAGTTGTTTGATTTATCTGTTTTAGTTATATTTGTGTAGTTTCTTCTAGTATGTCATCTATTTTACTTTCTTATTTAATTTATGGCTCAGGTGTTGGAGCTTTTACTTATTTTGCTGGAAAACTGACAGATCTAAATTTCTAAGATTGCTCTGATAGCTCTTGCTGCATATTTTGAATTTAATCTTCTAAATCAGTAAAACGTTCATTTAATAACTTATTATGCCTTTATTCCACTTTTGCTTTTAACTTTTGTATAATCTCACTCAAATTACCAGGATTATTGATTTTATTTTTTAGGGAATTTGTTTAGACTTTCATTTGAATGGATTACACGATATTTTGTATATCTTCCTGCTATTTTAAATCTAATGTTTACAGTACTGCTTCTAGATAATTTTAGCAAACAGACATATTTTATATAGAACTATGTGATTTGAATACAAGATTTTCATTTTTATGTTATATTACTTACTGATTCTGCAAAAATTTGCAAAAAAACTGTTTCTACTTCAATAGCTTCTGATTTAGTTGTATCTATCAATAACTGGAATCTTTAAAGACATCCTTCTTACAGTTCTATTAATCCAGATTTTAAAGACCTTATAAGTGTTGTTAATTCTATTTGATGCTCTAATCACTCAGATACTGGAATAACAAGCTCACTGACTTAATACTGATTTATTAGTCCAAGTGAATCTCTTATATTATTATTGAGTAGGTGAAATGCCCCTTGAATACCGTATATGTTGGAGTGTTAAGTAAAGAACAAGAAATCTCCTTGATCAAAACTATTGTTTATTTGAGTTATTTAATCCCTAACAAATGGAAAATGCAGCTCTATGGTTTCTTCACTTACTCTTAGCAAATCTGGCAAAAGAGTTATTTACTCTTCTTCCATTTATGCAGGGAGTAAAATGACGGATATTTATCTTTTATAGATATTTTAGTAATTCTACAGCGTTTTACTGTCTTGATTACTTGAAGTATTTGCTATTTTGAACATATCCCCGGATAATACAACAAAAACCTCATAATTTCTTTTAGAAACTGATCCAATTTACACACTTATTTACCTATAATAGTCGAATTATTATGTTTTAGGCTTTATATCATAAGATGGAGGCTAGTCAGGTATATTAAGACATTAAACATAACTTCAAAACTCCCTTCTTAATTATTTTCTCTACTCTTCAAACTTCTCCTATACTTTTCTCTTATTAGCCTCATGTCTATTCTTTATCATATCAATAGCATTTTTATCAGGGTTTCCTTACTAGCACAATCCTAACTCAGTTTAATACCTTCTATCTTCATTATCTAAGGCTTCATAGTAAACATTGATTTACTCTTAAAATTACTACTATACATAATTCTCTCTCATCTGCAAGCTTTGCACCAAAGAGGCATGATCAAATAATTGAGAGTAAATCTTCCAATGATCCTCCTACTCTTAAACAATTTCACTGGCTTACTTCATTGATATTTAAACACTTTCTTAGGGGTTTCTCCTGCACTCCTATAAAAAATCTCAAACAGCTTAATATATCTATGGGAAGATCGACAATGGAATATTCTCTGTTTCAAACATTCTTTGTACAACTCTATACGCCGATTCATCCTTTTAAAGACTAATCTAAAGTTCAAGCAAGGATCCAGAAGGTAATGTGTAGTGGATAAGAATATTACCATCTTCAGGAACCAAATCCATGAAAATTTTAATTACAACATTGATTAAACTCTACATAATAATTGTACTCAAAAAATATTGCATGTACAGCAACAACTTTATGCTTGGGGCATGTAATACTTCTTATACGATTAAACTTGTAGTTCATGAGTTAAGGACTTGTTTGGAAGGCTGTCGGCAAATGATACCCGTTTTATCTATTTTGTCATACTCGACTTTAGTATAGAACGACGCCTTCGCTCATTTTGCTCCATATTAAATACTAAAAAGATGGAAATAGATTTTACTATAATTCATTAATATCGTCTTCTTCCTTATGCGGGGAAATGTCTACAAGGGAGTCGTCGGATGCTAGCATGAGAATACTATTTTTACTGAAATGTTGTAATTGACTTTGATTTTAAAATGACTGCAGAATTTGAGATTTAGGAAGTTGGCTAAAGTTATCTACTTAGTCAAGGAATTCATCATAATATGAGTCTTCAATCTGCCAATTAGAAAATCTTCTGCAAACGTGGTTTTTACGGCCTATGATTATATTATTGTTATAGCAATTTATGTCGTGTATATTGAATTGGGTTAAAAATACGCTAGTTGTTAAATAGTTATCTGTTATTTCCAGTGGTCTTGAAATTGTAAAAAATGTAGATGTTCTAGATTCCTTGTAATTACAGTCTTAGTCATTTTTGCATTCTTGTCTCAGAGTTGAGAAAAAGTTTTCAGTAGGCTTTTACGGAGATTTAAAACCTTTTTTAACCTCGAGCTTGCTTACTCGTCTTAATTAGTTTATTTCTCGTTAGATAAAAGTAAAATTCTTAGTAAAGGATAGTCGAAATATTTCGGCAAAATCTGTAATTCTTTATATCATTCCTTCCAGTAACAACACAGTTTCATGAAAGTCTTAGGTTTACATTATGTCATTTCTGAAATAGTAAACAATGGCTAGTCCAAACGAATGCAGGTATTTGTTTCCTTATTTGAATAAAACATCCCAAAAATGTATAAGGAATTCCTAAGAAATATTGTTGGCAAATAAACACACAAATCATTACACAGATATAAGTCCTATTGATACTTCAAAACCCTGTAGATGTTTTCATAAATTATACATATACTTTTTAATAAGTGCTGAAAATATCTTAGTATCAATAATAACTCCAATCATTACAGAATAATAATCAATTGGTAAGAATTACTCGATTAAATAGCAAAGTAATCAAAATGTTTCTTCCTCACTAAAATTCAGTGTTAGAAATCTTGCTACTATTACATTTAATCCTTAACAATATCCAACACAAGGATTTCTTCAAGAATAGGCCACTAGTATTCTTTATAACATTTCCTTATTGCTATTATCACTAAAGAAATCTTCCCCTGTAATTGTTCTATTTATATCTCTACTTATTTAATCTGTTGTATAATTATTCATATTTAAAGTTTACTCAATAAGCTGAGAATAGTAGTTTGGGTGCTAGGATATTAATTAATCTACTCCTGTTATTGTCAGTCAGGTTTAGTGAATTTGCAGAAGAGTTTCATTATAAGAGCTTAAATTAGTCATTTATTACGTTTCATTACGTTTTACCATTTTTATAAGAAAGTTATAACAGTGTAATTAAACATTTAAATAAGCTTACTCTTTTGTATATCTCTCATTTCAAAATAATTCTATTTCTCGGCGTTCTTTTAATTGTAGGAGAATCTCATAAAGCTCTAAAAACTGGAAAACTGTTAACTGGCATTATGGATATACCCTTATACTCTGAAACGGCTTCTTAACACTATGTTTGTTTATTATTTTAATTTCTGATTTAAGGAGAACTAAATCGAAAGCTAGAACCTCGTGTAAAGATTTAAGTGTTTTAAGGGGAATTAGCCCTTAATCTATTTACTGAAGATGTTATTAAATTCTACCTGCTTAAAATTCTTATAACTGGAGACTATGATTTGGTATTTTTATTTTGAGATTTAGATCTATTATAAAGTGCTTATAGTGGCTAGAAATTACTCAGTTTTTCCTATATATTTGGAGTAGATACTTTTTTAGGAGAAGTTTGCAAGCTTTAAATTCTCTAATTCATATTTTACACTACTTTAAGCCTTTGGTCGAATTATTGTTTTATTATAATGTCCTTTACTTTATCTAAATTTTAAATCTAGTTTCTTATTTTATCGTTTCTTTTAATAACTTTCATTAGATGTGATCTAGTAATTGAGTATAAAATAGCCTCATTTGAATGTACAATGCAGGTAGTTTTATAATTTTGATCTTGTACTGCTTCTTATAACCCACAAATTTAATACTATCCTAATTCTAACAAATTGAAAGAATCAAGTTTGTGCTAAATAGGACCTTTTTCCTTTATACCAATTATTTTCTTTTACTTTTTTCTAATTCATTTCTAAGATAAAATCACAGATCCTCTTTTAATAATAAACACTTCTTTTGCTTGAGTACCAGATATAAATACCTTGTCATTTTTTGCATATCGTTTTTCATTTAGATAATAAGACAATTTTTAAACAGTGTTTTTTCCCATACCCTAAAAGACTGAGCATTATTACAGAAAATCAATTTTCTCCTAAGTACGATGTTCTATTATATTAGCAAGTATTATTTTATATTAATCATAATCCATAACTGCAAAATGACAATCTGTTTTGCATAGAATACTGGCTGCTCGTGGCTGTTTATATAAATATGCTCTTTCTCCAAAGGGTTATCCATCTGATAGAGTTAAAATCTCATTTAACTTATTGTTGTGTTAAATCAAAACACCTACAGTTCCTTACAAAATCACATAAAATTTATCCCCTATTTCACCTTAATGAAACACAAACTGATCTTTTTAAAGGAATAAGTACTTCATATGTTTAGCACAGCCTATTATAGCTTACTCAGATTAATCCTGACATAATTATTGGAAAAAGCTATATTATAAAAGTACAGTAGTAAACTTTTTAACTAGGTTGTTTGAACGGATGATTGAAGGAGATTCTAGTATTTATATTATAAGTTTTAAAGGATTCTTGTTTTCTTAAATTTCAAATTATGATCTGCCAGTTTCTGGATTTATTACTAAAAGTTCATCGAGATTTTTTGAAATAATAGTTCTACTCTTTTTAAAAGCCTAAAGTCATTTCTAAGGTTTAAACATTTTTATGTGAACTTTTAAGAATTATATTAAACAGTTATTAATGGTTTATACTTGAAGGCTTAAGGAAATTTATGCTGTATTGGTAATATAATAGCTTAAATAAATTTCAAGAATCTTAAACAATTATTCAAATCTAAAAAAATAAACAGTTGAGCTGTAATTCTTTTCATTTTCGTGCTAATCTAACTTACCCGTACTCTAATACTTACAATTATCTATTAGCTTTTATAATTAAATATGAAAACTATTTAAATATACAGTCTGATGCTAATATCCCTCATACAGCTTTCCCAGTCGGTAAGATAACTCAATGTAGGAATAATTTAAGACAACAATGTTTCATAACGGTACAAGGTTTTAACCTAGTAATCAATATAAGAGCTGTCAAATATCGATTTAGAAATAAAGGTGGACTCGATTACCTATGATTGGTTTGACTAAAATAAGCAAATACTCAACTACAATCTCATAATAGACTAAACCAATTATATCTTGCAGTACAAACAAATCTTAAAATTCTGCTAGTAGAGACAAATTGCTATAATATCTAGCCAAAATTTTGCTTATGAGTTTTCATTCAAGCCAATAATCAACCTTTAAGAATATACAATAGCATTATAGCTCACCTTGAATTATTTTAACTGGAACAGAGGGCTATTTGCATACGGATTTGATGATATAAGTATGCATTTAAATAATGAATTATCAGAATACTACGAAATTGAAGAAAAGGCTTAAATTTAAAACAACTCTGAAAAATCGATTGATTTATAGGTTGGAAGAATTCTAAAGCCATCCGGATCAAATATACTGATCATTTCTTCTAGTTAATCCAGACAAATAGTAAAAATGATGTAAAAGCATAGAATGCTCCAAGAGCCTTATGGAGTGGTGCTGATAGGGGAATCTGTATAGAATTTCTCATAAGATGGTTTAATCCTAATAGAAGAAAAGGATTTAAGTGAAGAGATTGGATACACTTATAAGTGGAAAAAAGTTCTCCTACTGTTTAATACCTTTATAGAGTAATTTAGGAAATTAAGAACAAGAGTAAACAATTTATCTGTAAAATCAATCCTTATAGAACTTTTCCCTCAAAGGATATTAGCTCCAAATTTTACAATTTATAACACAAAAAACAACTAAAAAGTTATTATTGGCAGAATTACAAACTAACAACTAACTTTCTTTTAATCATAGCCTATTTTCCCAGGTGGTATATCAACAATTCCTAAGCCTCAGTAGTTAAGCATTCTACTAAGCATATCTTCTGGAGGAACATAGCTAGATGGCAGTATTAACCAAACAAATATAAAAGGGTCCCTTGGATCCATTTAGGCAGTCTAAAACATGAATTTAAATCCAGAAATAATTCCTAATTTTCTAATAGAAACTACAAATTTTGACTGTGGTGTCTCTTCATTTACAGAAAGCAGTGTAGTAGATTGCATTTAAGACTCAAAGCAAAAAGTAGGGTCTGCCTTTATCCCACCCTATACTACCATAGGATTCAAAGAGACCTAAAAAGCAGTAGAATAACTAGGATACGATATTCCATTTATAGGGGCAGCTAATAGTGCAACTAGTTTAACAAGTATAGAAGAATATCCCCTATTCAGCACAGTAAAAGTTACTACTGATTATATTGCCTCTAGCTTTGTTTTTGCAATATCACTCTTAAAATGAAGAAAAGTTAATGTTATATACTCCGATGATAGTTGAAGTAAAAGCTACTACGAGGGTCTTCTAAGTGGAAGCAAGCTGTTCAATGTTGATATTGTTAATAATGAAGATTTTAGAATTATTGATTAAAACCTAGATTATGGAAATATTGAAGATTACAAAGTTTATTTTGATGAAATTGAAAAAACTTAAGTAAGATTACTATTTCTCATCATGTTTCCTTAGCATTTAGATGTGTTTATTGAACATTTGTACGACCTAGGCTACAGAAAGGGTGATTTTTATATAATTTCAGCTTAATCAGGATGGTTGAATAATTTAAGTTAGAGGGATGATTACGAGAATTTTTACAAGTTGTAAGAGCTGGTGGAAAGTGGATTTACATTTGAAATGGCTGCATGAATTGATGATATAGGAGAGTAATTACACTAGGATTATGAATAAGAGTACAACGAGTCACCTGTTTAGTATTACTGCAATTTTTATGATGCTATGATGCTTATAGGACATGGCATTGATTATTGCTTACGGAAAGGATTAGATTTTGAGAATGGATACGAGTTAATGCATTATATTAGACAGTAAAGGTTTAAAGGATGTACTGGAATGGTGCAAGTGTCAAAAGAATAGAATGCTAGAGAGCCTGATATCTTTTAACTCTTTTAACTATAAAACAATTAGCTAGTTTTAGTAAGTGAGCTAACACCTTTGAGCACTATATTATATCATCCTAAAGCGGATATTTTATATAATAATCAACTAGAAAAACCTGATGATTCAAGGTAAGTGCATACTGATTGTGCGTTTTTAGACGAGGATATAGAGTAATTCATATTCGGGATAGTTTTAAAGATATCTATAGGACTCATATTGCTTATTGCTACAATAGGTTAAACTTTGATCATTATGAAATTATGGTGAAAATTTAACATACCAATGCTTGCATCTGAAAGAGAGATTTAAATTGCTGATGTTTTTATACTAGTTTCGATTGGGGTAGAAATGCTATAGTATTTGTCCTAAGGACCTCATTTCGATCATATGATTCCATTTTTAGCATAGATATCTGAATCTGTAAGCTTATAAATTGAAGATATTATCAACATGGACTAACAATCGTATTGAATTATCTACTATGCGACAGAAGGTACTGTGGGATTTTGAATTTTTCTGTCTATTTTCACTTTTAGTAAATCTGAACTAAGATTTAGTAATTGGTGGATCTTTTAATTTATTGCAGAAATAAGAGATCTAGCTATGCCAATTATAGGAAATCTATTATTCTTGCCAATTATTTCTGTTCTTTTATCAATTTTTATGTGTGATAAAGCAACTGATAATTCTTTTGAATCTTCTTATATGAATAAAGACTGTAATTAAGAGTGTTGGAATGATAATCACACTTAATACGCGATTTTATCAGGGATCAGCTTATTTTTCTACTTACCCTTGTCTATTTATATAAGACCTTTATGATAAGAATTCTAATCAGGAGTCAACTTGAAATATCAGCCTAGAATGTTGATGCTTAAATCAGTTTGTTAATGTGCTATTGTAGTTATTAGAGTCTCTTTTCAAGATATCAGTAAGATAGTACATGGTATTTTGTTTATTCTTACGCTATCTCTTTTCTGTATATTTTAGATTACAAAGCCCTGCTTTAATTATTCAAGAGCTAACATTTTATCAATTATATCACTAGCAATTGCAATTTTTTACGGGATTGTAGCGCTGATTAGCTCTTTCTTCCTTATAGATTTTTATAATAGCTGGACAATATTACTATTAATCGGCTGGTTGATTATTCTAGTTTTGGGGTTATGATTTATGTTTAAAAGATATCCAAACCTACTTTATAGACCTCCGGCTAAAGATATAAGAGACTTATATAGATTTGCTTTTACTTGTATTGATATAGGATAATTTAGCAATTTGAATCCATAACTAAATTATTATGTAGTAGACTCTACAATAGAAGGAAATTATATATACAAGACAGGTAACAGAGATTCCAATTTAGCTTTAAGTTAGTAAAATTTATATTATATTTCAGTATATATTAAATGGTGCTATTATTATCCAGTTTAATAATTTCAGGGTATTTCAAATACTTTATTATTAATACTAAAAAATGTCAACTGAAAACACTTAAAACCTAATTCAGGTAAACAAAATAAAATTACAATAAATTTTCAGAAAGCATTCTCCAAAAGACAGTAAAATCTCACTGAATGAAATTATCAAATTCGGCAAGTAATCTAAAATCATTCCTGTAAAATTTACTTAGGATCTAATTAGTCTTAATGGCTTTAAATCTAATATAATAGGAAAGTAATCTTTGTCCTAGTATTCAAAACCGCAAGTTAATTTTACCCAATTTCAACAAATTCTCCTGAAAGTAGCTTAAACAATTTTTACAAAAGGAATCCCAATACGAGATAAAATCAAGATGCTTTTAATACATATAAAGTATTAAATAAGAAATGTGTATAAGATTTAGCTAGAGATTCCTAATATAAACTAAAAAGTGACAGTCAAAAGTGTCCATTCTATTAATAAAAACAATTCTCAATAAAGCAAATCGTCAGTAAATTTAGACTTCAATATAAATACAGCATTAGAAGTCCTAAAATCTCCCAGAGAAGAAAGTAATAGTTCTTTGCATATACCTAGAGTTAGAACTCCAACCGAAATACTAAGAAAATAGCCAATGCAGAAATCTAAGAGTAATAAAACATATGCTAAGATGAGTTTGCCAGAATCAGGGCGGCACTCTAAAATTCCCTCAAAATAAGGCTTTGGTATAACTAAACGGTGGGGATCAAACATTGCTCAAGAAGTTACTAATAAAATTATAAATGATAGCAAGGAATTAAGTGAGTTTATTGAAATGGAAAAGGAGGTATAGGAGAGTTACCCCAAAATAAAGCATGCTAAGTCCTTTTAAGAATAATAGATCAATTAAATAGCATAAGTACTAGATCATTATAAGTAAAAGTAAAAGAGACCTAAAAAGCAAGTAGACCCTATTATACAAAAGCACAGGGATTTCCTACTAAAGGACAAGCAAAAACGAATAGAGAAGAAAATGGTACTTGGAATGATCTTCAGGGCCTGGAAAAGTCTAAAAGTCACCAGAAAGTGATTAGAATTAGTAAAATAGCTTTTAATCCCGTAATTTCTGCATTGCTTGTAGTTTCTCTTATACATATTGTTTCTGCTTTGTACTCACTTCCTCCTAATTTCAAAATTCCGTTGACAAGATCTAAATTCCCATTGCAGTCTCCATTATCAGCTTAACAAGTTTATCCCCTACACGCCTAGTCGCATATCCCATCTCCTAATAATTCATGGAAACATCCGGAAAAGCAAAATTATCCCTATACACAGTCTCCTCTGTCATAATCACAACTAGGATTATTGCACTACTGGTCACAATGCCCATCTCCAAGTAAAGCAGACGAGCAATTATCAGCACATTAATATAAAGTACAGTCCCCTCCATCATAAGAGCACTCAGGATGAAAACATTCTACATCACAATCATTATCTGCTATATCGTCAACATCACACTCCTTCTCCTCGCATAAATTCTTACTTCTACAGTCCCCTCCATCCCAATTACACTCCTCATTATTACATTGCTGATTGCAGACTTGATTTTTAACTAAAATTACATCACAATTAGTCATTGTGCACCTATCACAATCCTTATAATCGTAGTTGCACTGTGGGATATTACACTCCGGATTGCAGAATTGATTGCCTAGTAACTCATTTGAACACCCGAATTCATTACACGGTACACTATCACAATCTCCATAGTCAAAATCACAGTTAAATGTATTACAGTCTTTTTGGCAAATACCGTCTCCTAATTGCGTATTAGAGCATCCTGAGGAGCAATTACTGCAATCCCCGGAATCATTAAAACACTCTGGAATATTACACTCTCTATCACACACTCCATTTCTTAAAAAGTTTAAATTACAGCCTTTACGACTACATTCTGTTTTACAATCTCCCCCATCAAAAAACCCTATTAGATTATTGCACTATGGATCACATATACCATTTCCTATACTCCCTGGAAAACACTGCATTAAAGTCATAACATCAAACTACTCACAATCCTTTGAATCATACCCACATTAACTAGTAAGGCAGTTTTTATCACACCAGCCATCATTTATAAAAGCTTTAGGACAGCCACTTGCCTCACAAGGATCAGATGAGGAGGTTTATAAGGGAATTATATCGAACCTTGTAGTACATTTAGCATCACGTCCTGAGAAATCTTCAATTTCTCAGTATAAAGGCTCTGATGGAGATGTATCAACAAAGCCATAGAACTTGTTATCTTGTATATATACCATATCCCTAGTAATGTTTTCTAAAGAATCAGTTCCTACTTTTACTTTTACCATTGAAGGTGATACTGAAAATTTCAAGCGTACTTAGGATTATCCTGCTCCTGATATATAAGGCTCCTCTTAGAAAATTTTACCCAGAGTTAAAACAATTAGGAAAAATAACATTTTTAGTAAATAAGAATTAGAAATTATTCAAACCTTCACCCTGGTCATTCTTCTAGTCATTTTACGCACTGTTTGGCGTGTTTTGTCAGTCATTCCTAGAGCTGACTGTGACATATAGCTTGAGCTGCTGAGTTCATTGTTATCTAGAGTTACTCCTAGCATGAGATTCTTAAAATCTTCAAAGTTAATATTACCATTATCATCTGATTTGAGCTCTCTTGCAATTTCCAGTAATTCGTCTTGCTCTAGCTCGGGATTTTAGAATTTTAATAGAGCTTTCAGCTCTTAGGAACTTATAACTCCATCGCCATTGTCGTCAAATTGTTAAAAAACTTCCCATAGGTTTTCCTCAACTAAAACTGTCTTTTAATCAATCGCCAGAGCTAAAAAATCAGTGTATTTTAGTTCATTTTATTCACTGTTGTTCATTAGCTCGTTTAATTTTTTCACTTTTTTATCATCCAAGTCCTTTAATGAAAGCCTTTATAGTAGCTCATTGATTTGAATAGTTCCAGTTTAGTTTCTATCAAGTTACCTGAAAAGTTAATTTAGTCTGCATATCTCTTATGTTTCCAGATTTCTGACCATAATATGCATGATTTCCTTTTGTAGTTTATTTTGTCTTTTAGCCTTATGTAAGTTGAGTAAAATAGAATTTGCGTCAAAGTCACTTGCTGTAATCTCTTAGAACCCAGAGAACCAGGGATCCTCTAAGGCTTGAGATATAGTGATTCTTTTCTATGGATCAACTACCAAAAACTTTTGAATGAGTCTTTTAGCGCCGTGGGAAATATCATGCCAAGAGAACCCTGGGTAATTATAAGCGTTATCTGCAAAGGAGTATCTACCAGCTTGTATTTTATCTATTACTTATTCTCTTGTAAACCCATTGAAGGGAAATTGTTTAGAAATCAGAAAGTACATCATAACTCCGATAGATCATATATCGCACTCTTTTCCATACGTTTTTTTGAAAATTTCAGGTGCTACAAAAACCGGAGTTCCGACAATACTTCGAAAGTTTTTGCCTGAATATTTCGCAGAAAGTCCAAAATCTATCAATTTTATATCAGCTAGCTCATCTTTACTACATAAAACTACATTATTAGGTTTTATATCCCTATGGACAATATCAAGAGAGTGCAAATATCCAATAACAAGCAGAATTCTTTTCAAATAAAAAGCTGCAGTTTATTCAGGCATTGGACCGTTTTCTTATAAAAATTATAAAAGATCGCAGCCTGCACAGTGTTCCATTACTAGATGAATGTATGTATCATCTTCAAAGGTTTCAATAAGTCTTACTATATTAGGATGATCTGATATCATTAGTATTTATATTTCGTTTCTTAAATTGTAGATTCTTTCTCCATACTCTGCTATGACTATTGATTTTATTGCAAATTTTTGCTTTGATTATTAGTTTTGGTTTTATCTTAGAACTGCTTCTCTCACCGTTCCAAATTAGCCTGAGCCGAGAACTCTAGTAAATTTGTATTTTTGAATGATGCTTGATAGTTTATTGTCTTTGCTTACATTGGCTTGGAGAACGGGAAGGCCTGGAACTAGAGATGTTCGGTTTTTACTATCATCAGAAAAACAGACGCCCATGATATTTAATATTGTTATGATATGTAAATAAGCGATTAAAGTACTAAATTAAACTTGTGTTTTGAGTATGTATATAGTAGCCAAAAAAGTTTTAAAAATACTATCAATTGATAATAAATGGTTACTTGATTGCTTAAAAGAATGATATTAAATACGTCACAGTCAATTAAGCCATTTAACTCTCTATATTAGACAAATTTTATATTACATGTTCAAATACTAATAAGTTAGATATTCTATATAATATGAAAGATCGAATATTAATAAGACAAATCCTACAAAATATACTAGAATCGGAAGAAGATAGTATATAAGATTAGCATTACTTACAAAAGCACTTATAAGAAAATTAGAACCACTGGTTCTTTATTATATTTGTAATATCTTTAGTATTATATGTAATTAGTTTTACAAAGCTTCAACCTTATTTCATGCAGAAATTTGACTCAAAAGCAATGAGTTTTATCGGAGGACTGTTAAGTTTTATAAGCTGCTTAATGCTTATCGTTTCTGTAGTAAAGTTATTCGGAGTTTTTCACCCGTTTTAAGTTTAACAGTCAAATAAAGAATTACTAACAACTTTGCAAAATGATTTAATTTCAGCAAATCTTAGAAGTAAAGAATTATTTATTGTAGATGTGTAAGATTTTAGGAAATTATTGAAAGATTACAGAGAAAATGAAATTCTAAAGGAAAAAGTAGTCGATTAATTTCTAATTATGAAAAATAAAGTAATCCTAATCAGTACTGTAGCCTATATTCTTAGTATGTCTATTTGCTCAGTAATGATAGCTATTTATTTTCTTTAAGATTTTCAAATTACTAAGCTTGCCAAATTAATATCAATAGGAATTATATGTTTAACGATATTTCTAATAGGATTAAACATTTAGTTCCTATCAATAACCAAGAGAATATAATAAGTACAGTGTATTGATGACAAATTGAGAACTGAGATTTATTTTATTGAGCAAGATGTATCAAAATTATACTTAATATCCTAAAATGAATTTTTATAAGATTAAGGTTAAACCTGAGCCTAACTTGCAGTAAAATGCCTAGATTTATTAAATTCAATAAATTATTTAGCTTAGAGACTATACTGCGACGATACCACAATCATTCCATAAGAATAAGATGTTTTAAACAAATTATAGGTTATCATTGCATGTGCAATAGCAATGATTTTCGCATAATTTTGTAATTTACTTGGAGCATCAAGTGTCAAATCTGAGAATTTAAATATGTTTATACCAGAGATAAGATTTATTTAGTACAGACTTTATAATGGATTAAAACAAACTTAATTACTAACCTGAACAACATTCTCTCCAGCGAAATCCACTTCTCTTTTCTTCTTACTAATTTATTACATTAGTATTAGATTGACTATCATTATCATTAGGAACAGATACTGAAGGCTTTTACGTATTTTCCACTATCTCATCCTTTTCTTATACTTCATTTAATTAACTCAAAGGTTAAAGTAAGTTAATATCAAACTAATCTTTTACCTCAAAAAAGTTTTAAAACAATTATTCAGAAGACTGCAGTATGGAACCTTCAAAGTAATCATTGATTTATTTCCTTAGAGATAAATTGTAAGTGAGAATATCAGTAATTTCATTTAAAACTGAAAATCCTCTTTTTCCTTCTGGCCTTTTGAATCTTTAAATCTCCTATCCAATTCCTGATAGTACCTAATTTGATTCATCTAAAAAATCTCCTAATTTTCATAATGGCATAGACTGGCTTAAGTGCTCTGGCTCAGTATCTACTAAGGCTTCGTGTAATCTGGATAACTCATCTAATGCTTAAAAAATACCGTTTTGATTCTTATCGAAAAACTCTTAAGCCAATTATTCTTCTCTTACCATTGTCATCTTTTCTAACGAACTTAATCTACCTTATGCCCCTTTTTTATCATCTTTGAATCTTTAAATTTCCTATACTGATTTTTAAAGCTCCTCTTACTTTTAGCGTAGTTAAGTTTATAAATCCTTTTTTACTTGCGAGTTTTCAGTTAATTATTCTTATAGGGATGCAATAGGAATATCTTCTAACTGGAATAAATTCTCTTCGTCTTATAGTTTAGATATAGAAAGCATTTAGTACACTTCCTAAGACTCAATTTTATCTAGAATTTCCATTTCTTCTCTATTAATATAAACAATTTTCTCTTCTATATCAGTAATTTCCTCAGTTAATTGATTGATCTTTTAGTTCTTCAATATAATAGAATTGGCTCTTGTATCAATAATATTAGTGTTTCTGAGCTACAGCATGTAAATATCATCTAAGATAGGATCGCTACCCCATGCAAATCCATCAGGAATAATATTTCCATACAGAGCAGTTTCACTCTATTTAATTCCTCTTACAATCTTCTCAAGTCTTCTTTTTAAATGCTAATTTTCCTTCTATGTTCTAAAAATTTCAACTTGAGAAATTCCTCCAATAGAGATTCCTAAGTTAGTGTCTGAATGATACAAATAGCTCTTCTATCGATTATCATCACACATAGCTGTCTCTTAATTAATTTTTAATGCAGTGAGTTGTATTTCAGTGGGTTAAACCAAAATAAACGCATTTTCCATACTCAACTACGAAATAACTTGATCTTAATCCTCCATTAAATAACCGAGTTTATAATTTTTATTATTTCCCCAGACGAATTGTTTAAACTAATGAGTCATTCCTCGTTTATTTTCACAAAAGTCTTTGCTGCATATAGCCATTGATCAATCTGTACCGCAGTATAGCCTCACAGCATGTTGTATTCCTTTAATTCTTACAGGTTGGGAGGAGTCAGGGATCCCAGGAATTCCAAGTTGTCCCTATGAATTATCACCCCAGGACCAGATATTATTACTGCTGTCTAAGGCTAGTATATGATCTAATCCAGCTGCTATAAAAATGACTCCATTCGACTGAAATTATTTTATTTTGCTTGGTGCTCTTGCCTCTTCTACTGATGTAACTACTCTGCCCAGGGTATTAGTTTAAGCTCCAAAGGAAAAAACATCCCCTGATCTGGTTTAGAGGAAACAGTTGTATCGGGAGCATTAGATTTATACTATAAGACATGTATCAGGGATTTGTTTGTAAAATAATTAGCATTTGTTTGACTAATCGTCTTGTTAGTCTAAGTAAAGAACTTCTATTCCTCTTTCACATTCAGATTTGATTTTACCACAGGTTTAACATACTCCACGAGGTCCTGACTTAAATATATGATGAGACATTTATGTAAAGGAAATTTAAAAGCTTTTAAATTATAATTATTTGTTTAAAGGATTTTTAACTTTGAAATCTAAGTATATAGCTATTGAAAATTCATGAAATACACTTCTATTATACAACAATTAAAAAGTTTGATGCTTACATGATATTTACTATTAATAATGGAGCAATATTAAAACATTTATTAAAGACACCTATAGGATGTTAGAAATTTCATTAGGGAAAATAGATTTGCATACAGACTTTTTCAGAAATAAAGAGCTAGGTACAAATTTAAAGTAAACCAGCATCTAGGATTTAGATCAAGTTTAGATTCTTTTACTAACTAACATGAATGAGAAAAAAGTAGAGATGAAGTAAAGACATAAGTAAAACAAGAAATTGAAAAGTTTAGTTCTTCAAATTCTCCTAGAATTAATAGGAGTTTTAAAACACCAAAAATAAGAAGGTTTAAGCCAAAAGCACCGATCAAACTGAAATCAAAAATTCCAAAACTTAACTTACAGATATCACAGTGAGAAGATTAGGTAGAACAGATCACTGATAGAGGAAACTCTTCTATACTATGAGGAAAATAAAAGTCTAAAAAAAGGCCTCCTGGATCACGATTTTATCAATCTACAAGAAGAGCATAATCAAAAGAACGTTTTTCTTTAAATTAGTATATGATTACATCATATTCATTAGTACTAAATGAATAACAAAATACTTAATATTTTCAATAACTTACATATTCCAAATCTGTATAAATTTTAATAATAATGAGAAAAGGAAGACATTAAATTGATTCCATTATAAGACAACAAACTCTTAAAGCCTAGTAACCAAACCAACAACTTACATCCTAACAATTATCAGAATTAAGCAACTGTTTTAACTACTTTGACGGAGAATGCTCTGGATATATTACCCGAACACAATTGAAATCCCTTTTAACTCTATTCGGTTCCAACTGCATGAGATCCAGTGAACTAGAAATTGCTATATCTGAAGTCATAGGCCAATAAGAAAAAGTGTCATTTTAAGATTCAAAATAGCTGGCTATTAAAATCTATCATTAAGGTGGCAAAAAGTAATAAAGATCTGATATTTTCTAACAACTGAGCCAAAATGGTACAAATATCTCAAGTTTAGATGAAATGCATTAAATATTGAATAGAAATCTCCCTGTTTAAATATCAAATGAAAAGTTTAGCACAATTCTTAATTTCTTTGAAAAATCCGAGCACGATTCAATATCTTATGGAGAATTTACGATGTTTTGTAATGAGTTAGATAGTTTAAATTAATAGGAAAGCTTAGATTAAAACAGCTAATAAAAATGGAAGGGATTGACGAAAGATAGCCTCTTAATTCTAAGTAAGAACAGGGTACTCCTCAAGATAAATTCAAGGCTAGTTTTTAACTACTATCAGAAAGTCCTCGAGAGCTCTGGTTGATCTATATAGTATGTCTGTGTGCTTATACTGCTTTTGCACTGATAGGCTACATGCTTGTTATATATTTGAGTGAAATATATGGAGTCTCAGATATAGGAGCAGGGATAGTCTTAGGCTTTTTAGGAATTTTGACTACAATATATAGTATGTTGTTTGGAGCAATTCCTGATATATATGGCATTAAGAAGTCGATGGTATTATCCTCAGCCTTATTGCTAATTGCTTACTGTATAATTTTAATTTTTCCAAGTTTAGTGCTGTAATTGCTTGGAATAACAGTTCCTCTAACGATTTCAGGGAGTATTATAGTCCCTAGTGCTAAGCTAGCTATTAAGAGATACACAGTTAATAGTAGTAGAAGCTTAGCATATTCTATCATAATGATTGTGATATGAGGAGCAAGCACTATAATTGGACTAGTTGTAGATATTGTTTTAACCACTAAAGGAATCAATTATCAGGCTTTTAGAATAATGCATTTTACTGGACTTGGGTTTTCTATAATGACGTTGATTTTATCACTGAATATAAGAAGCAATCCAGTATAAGATGAAAATCGACAGTAAAATCAAGAATCTATATACCAATCCTTGTGTTTTGTACTAAAGCTAAAGGTTTTATGACGATTTATTGCATTGACTGGACTAGTTGTTATAGTGAGAAGTGTTTTTTCACATTTAAGCACTACACTTCCTAAGTATATGGTAAGAGAATTTGGAGAAAATTCTCATTATGGGGGGATTTTAGCTTTGCATAGTTTAATTATGGTACTGTGCTTGATTCATTTTACAATACTCATATATTATTTTTCCCTTTACAGTCTATTAATTATGGGAGGATTCATTACAGCTGTTTCTCCTTTAATACTAGCAGTATCAGGAAGTACACCATCAATTTTAATGT
This sequence comes from Condylostoma magnum, assembly GCA_920105805.1. Classification (NCBI taxonomy): domain Eukaryota; phylum Ciliophora; class Heterotrichea; order Heterotrichida; family Condylostomatidae; genus Condylostoma; species Condylostoma magnum. The sequence continues at coordinate 33,554 of CAKKTI010000159.1, forward strand.
TTGCAGTGCTTATTTCTATAGGTGAAGCCATTTTTGCACCTAGACTGATTGATTATAGTATAGCAATTGCCCCAGAAGGAAGAGAAGGAAGCTTTTTAGCTGTTGCTTCTTGTCCTTTTGCCTTAGGAAGTATTTATGCAGGAGTATCTTCAGGATTTTTACTAGAAGAGTATTGCCCGGAAGATGGAAATGATAATTGTTGGGTAATGTGGCTTTTTATTGGATTAACAACACTCATTGCTCCATTGTTAATGGTTGTTTTTAGGAATGTATTAGAGGAACCAGAGTTGAAGGATAAAAGTATCTATTAGGTGTTTAAATAGTTTTTTATGGATTTTATTGCTACCAGAAAATTTAGTGGTAATAGTTAAGGAATTTTTGTATAAATTTGGATAAGATTACTTATAAAACTCATTTATGCTTAAGCTGGTAAGGAATTACAATGAATTTTAATATTTTAGTTGTAATTTTGTATTACTAATAATATAGTTATATAAAGTTAGATACATATTTATCAAATTAATTCAGTTTTTATTCCTATACAAGCAATTTGTTAAATAATAAGTGACATCTTTAATATATAGTTCTTAGAGATTAATACATTAGTGCTATTAATGTACCATAAAAAGAGTGCATTAAGAATCCTTGTAATTTAATGTTTTAAAATATAAATTGTTTTTTATGTATGAAAATTAACTATGGACTAACGATTTATAGTATAAAGTAGTATAATATAAATTACAGCTTGAGATAGCCTTTGAATATTGAATTCTATGAGATAAATCAGTATTAAAAATTGAGTACTGGGAAAATTATGTCTATATAAAAATCAGTTGGCTCAAATAGGTATAGAAAAATAAAAAATGACATTAAAATTATTTTGATATTAATTCAATTATAATGAATTTCCTTATTCTTTAATTCACATAATAGATGTAGTATTTAAAACAGTATATCAAAGTCTTGAAATCAGGTCAAATGGTGATCTTAAATATTTTCAAAAATTAAAACATTTTAATCAAGTTCCAGATAAATTAGATTAAAGCTAATATTATAGCTTATATAGGACTTAAATTAGTATCATTGAATTTAATACAGAGAAGGTAAAAAGTGTAGTAATATCAAAGCCAATATATAGTTTATTAATGTATTCCTATTTATTTCCTTGGATAAACTTTATTTTCATAGGTCATTTAAATCAATATAAGATTACTTGTTCTGTATAAAACTTGTTATTTGCTGATTCCTCTATATTCTCTTTTATTTACCATTTTTCATGGACAAATCTACGGAGCTAACCTCTTTCACCTCCTAATAACAACTTGCAGTTCAATCTCAACCAAGATAATTAGATGTTAGGTCATTTTACCAATTTGCCAAGCCTTATTTCTGAGATAAACTTCACTCATGAAGAAAAGCCCTAATGGTAATATCCTTTTGCCTTTTAATATCATCAAAACTATTCATCCTCTTCTCTTCTATCAAGCTAAAAGACGTAGTAAATGAACTATCAGAGGGTAACAATGCCTTATGACTGATTTTTATTTTCTGCTTATTCTAATTCATGAGCTAAGTTTGCACAAATCTCCAATCTGCCTCATTTGCCTTTATAGAAGCTCATGTGGAAGCAATGGTATCAAGAGACGTGTATAATCATATAATAAATCTCAGTTTGGACTATCATTTGACTAGAGAAACTGGAAAAGTGCTAAGATGCCTGTAAAGAGGGGCAACTTCCTTCTCATCCGTAGTACGTGTTATATTTTTCAGTTTAGCTCCTATATTCCTGTAACTTATTATAGTTATGACTTACCTTGGAGCAGTTTATGACTGGTATTTACCCTTTATCCTTTTGGGTAGCATATGTGCTTATATTCTTTTCACTTATTTCACTACTGAGTGGAGAACAAAGATTAGAAGAAGAATGAACGAAAAAGATAATATGTTTAATACCAAGGCAACTGATGCTCTTATTAACATTGAAACTGTTAAGTACTTTAATGCCGAAGAGCATGAGAAAATAAGATATTCTGAAGCTTTTGATGAGTATAAAAGGGAGAATATACTAATATAGGTATCACTGTCTTTTTTGAACATTGGGTAGTAGTTTGTAATATCAGCAAGTACTTTAACATGTTTAATGATGATGGGGAATTAGATTTATAATGGGGAGAGAAATATTGGAGATTTTGTATTATTGAATAGCTTTATTATACAGCTTTACACACCTTTGAACTTTTTAGGAACTTATTATAGGATGGTTAGGCAGGCCTTAGTGGACGTAGAAGGAGTCTTTTAACTATTAGATTAGCAAAATTAAGTAACAGACCCAGAAATCCCTACAGTAATTTCATCAGATGCCAGTAATATCTAATTCTCAAATGTTTCATTTGGCTATGTCCCAGAAACCCTTCTAATTAAAAACATCTCTTTCAATCTAACCCAAGGACAAACCCTAGCAATCGTAGGACCATCAGGAGCTGGAAAAAGTACAATAATAAAGCTTTTATACAGATTTTACGATGCAACAGATGGTGAAATTCTTATTGATGGAACTTCTATTAAAAGTATTACATAAAAGGACCTTAGAAGTAAAATAGGAATAGTCCCTTAAGACTGCTCTTTATTCAATGATACAATCCAATACAACATAGCATACGGAGGAGTTACAAATTCAGGTTTTGACATTAAAAATTCAAAAAGTGCTGCGGAATGGGCAGCTAATAAGGCTTAACTATCCGAATTTATACAAAGACAGCCTCAAGGCTACGATACCAAAGTAGGAGAGAAAGGTCTTCGTCTTAGTGGTGGGGAGAAATAAAGAGTAGCAATAGCCAGAGCACTGCTAAAACGACCTAATATCATATGTTTTGACGAAGCCACCTCCTCACTTGATTCCACTACTGAAAAGGAAATACAAAAATCGATGAAAGATGCCAGCGAGTCTAAAACTACCATTATTATTGCTCATAGACTTAGTACAATAAGAGATGCGGATATTATTATTGTTTTGAATGAAGGAGAAATTGTTGAGTAGGGAGATCATAATGAGTTGATTAGTGCATAAGGGCTATACTATAAATTGTGGCAAGATCAATCCCGTGATCAAGATTAGTTATAATAAAATGGCTATTAAAAAAATAATTGGATTTCTTATACACTTATTGCTGACTCCTACTACCATATATTTTGTTTATAGAACGTTAAAATATGCCAGCAACCCAGTAGCAGTATTTAATAACCCAATATTATCTTAAATTACCCCAGTAGCAAGTGTTTTACTAGGAGTAGTGTTAAGCGGCCTACCTATCTTAATTTCAATACTTCTTGCTATGTTGACTAGAGTATTTTTGTAAGTTGATCCCTTAAAAGGGTAAAGTAACTTTATAGCAGTGAATAATAGAATAATATATAATACTTTAGAGTAGATGATAATTTTTATATCCAACTTGTTCGCATTTGCAGGATAAAAAGAAGTTGTAACAGATTAAATTTTATTGATTATTGGACTTATGGTGATAGGAAGATTGATATACGTGATTGGATATCATATAGAAGGAGTTACAGGAATTTCGTCATTCCATGGGCCAGGATTTCTCATAGCATTCATGTCGAATATATACTTAATTTACCAGAATTACTTATATTATATCAAGCTCAATTAGTAATTTACTATTTTACATATTTTATGATAAATACTTACAAAATCTGTGTATTAGGTGACTCTGGAGTAGGTAAAACTTCCTTTTGTAAATCATTGTGTGATCCTCTCAATGCCAAATCTCCTTTGAACATATTTGTGACTATAATAGGAAACAACATCATAGAGTTTTGAGACTTTGCCGGATCAGATAAATACGAGTAATTAAGAAAGAATCTCTATATATATTTTGATGGCTTTATATTCGTTCATGATCTTAACAACTCTAAAACATACAATAACATCTAGCAATGAAAAGAAGAAGTTGAATAATGGATGGTAGACCAATAAGGCTAATTCGCTCCTACCCTACTAGTAGGTAATAAAAACGATTTATCAGATATAACAATTCCAAAGTACACTGAAAGGAGTCTAACAATGAGTTCAAAATACAAGCAATTCGACGACAGGATATCTCTAGACCAATTCTTCCAATAAGTCTTCCAATGAGGCTCAAAAATCCAACGCAACTACTGCAACGAAAGCCTAGATCAGCCCCTCCACGACCCCCAACCAAAAGGCTTTTGACCTAAAATATTCTCATACTTCGCCAAGTCCGAGCTCCCTCTCAAATAGCTAACTACAAAATATGGAATAAGACCCCTTTTACAAAAACGACGTAGTAGATATCCAGGGCCCAAACCAGACTGACTTGCAGCGTAACAACGAGCTTGAAACTGTTCTAATAGCATAGAACAACTTTGAAACTCCGGAAGAAGAGCGTCGTCGTGAGTTAGTCCTAGGGCGCATTAGTTCTATTTTCACCAACTGATGTTACCAAGCAGTGCTGCGTAAGCCAGGCATGGACGACAGTATGGCCCAAGCGGCCGGCGGCCGTATATTTACCTTCGGATCCTACCGCCTGGGAGTCCACGAGCCGGAGGGTGATATAGATATACTATGCGTTGCCCCGAAATACGTAACACGCGAGGAATACGAGCGTGAAATGTACGATATCCTGAGAAAACAACCAGCAGTAAGCAAAATTTCCTGTGTTTTCAAGACCAAAGTTCCCCTTATAAAAATGCAGTTTGACGGTGTACATATTGACTTGCTATTCGCAAGTCTTGCAAGTTATGACCGAATTGATGATACTTTGACTAACTTGATGGATGATAGTGTTATAGTTAATTGTGATGAGAAGACTATACTGAGTTTGAACGGGCCTAGGAATACAGATACTACGTTGTCCTTGGTTCCGAATATAGAGTCTTTTAGGCTGACGTTGAGGGCAGTGAGGCTTTGGGCACAGCGCCGAGGGGTGTATTCTAATGTGCTAGGGTATCCGGGAGGAGCAGCGTGGTCTATACTGGTTGCGAAGGTGTGTAAAATGTATCCTAATGCTGTTGCATCCCAGCTTGTATTTAAGTTTTTCAAGGTTTATGATTTCGATATAACAGATTGAAACTACCCAGTGGTATTGAGGGATGTAGAACAGATGCAAACACCAGATGCTGCCGTTATGAGCGTAATGACACCGGCGTATCCTTCGTTTAACAGTACTCATTCCGTAAACAGGCACACTAAACGATCATTGATGGAGGAAATACATCTGGCTAATAAGATTTGTAAGTAGATTAGTGAAGGGATGGCTTCCTGGTATGATTTGTTTGAGCCAATTGACTTTATGGAGCAATTTCAGCACTTTTTAAAGATTGATATCATGGCTAAGACTGAGGTGGACTTTGAACTGTGGTATGGATTCGTGTAAAGTAAATTGAAGATTCTATTGTATGATGAATTGGAGAAGTTAAAGCCGACTCCTTATGTAAGAATACTACCAGATACTTAGTAGTTCTAGCTATAGAATTTCCCGTATGGCAAGTCGTATTACGTAGGATTGAAGTTCTTTAAGTCTTAGACGAGTGATGGAAGTAAGAGTGTTGATTTAAAACCGCCTGTGTATAGGTTTATGTATAATATGTTTGAAATGAGGCGGGGGTTCAATGCAACTAATGTTAATATGCGCACTCAGTACTTAACTTATGATTAATTAGACCCTGGGATTAAATAGGATAAAGTAACTGTGAGGAAAAGGTTTAGATCGTATGACAGTGAAGATGAATTGAGAAAATAATAAAAGTTAGCAGAAGGAGAAAACGGAGAAATGAATCCTGCAATGCTAGCTGTACCTGTTATTATTTAAAAGAACGAAACTCCGGTAAAGCCGGAGAAAAAGAGAATTCAATTAGTTAAAAGAAAGTAATTTAGATAAAATGGATTATAGTTTTACAAGCTCGCATTATAAAGGAAGGATTAGTAGTATGTCTGCTAGTAAATGCTTTGAAGATTCATTTATTGATAGAATTGAGGTGATTGAATAGTTAGAGTAAAGGTACAATAGTTTGACATAAAAAATTAATAGATTTACTTAATAAAGCTAGTGTTAAATTGATGTAATTAAAGAGGATATCAAGTAAATATTGAGTTAAATTGATGCTTAGCATTAGTCTGTGGATGAATATATGGCTGATAAGGGAAATTATGTATAAATGTTATAAGAAGCTGCTAAATATACTATTAGTTAAGTGGAAAAATGCAGGAGGAATAGTGAGTTTAAGGTGACTAAATATATGGAAGAGTAAATTGGAGGGATTGAATTATAAGCAAGTTAGGAGTTTTAAAAGAGCAATTAAAGGTATTAGGAAATAAACGAAAGAAAAATTAAAGAAATTCCAAAAATTAAACGTGAAAGAAAGAAGTAATTAGCTAAACTATAGCAAACCACTGAAAACTATAATGATCAGATTAAATCAACTGTATAGTCGCTTTATACAGATCTTGAGCACTAGAAAGAAGATAGAATTAATACCGAAGAATAATTAATAGAAATGCTCAGGTATAATCTGACAAGAATAAAAAGTGATTTGGAGGAAGAAAAGGAAGATAGGTATTCTACACAAAAAATACTACTTAACTTAATTGAGGACACTAAAGAAAAACTTAGTATAATAAATTCCAATAATTAAAATGGAAGCATTTCTATGAAAACTAAGCGTTTTTACATCGTTACTAAAAATTTAAGAAATTAAATGTTACCATTTTTATAATGTTTAAACACTATAGTTATTGAATTGCACTACCTTTACTGTTAGAAAGTAACGTCTAAGATTACAAAGAATAAGTTGATTGCACTAGAGAGGATATACAAAGCATTGATGATAGAATTAGTGAAACTAAAAAATAATTAGAGGATTAAGGAATTGATAATATTGAAATTAATGAATTAAAACGATTATCAACTAAAATCAAGCTTTATATGAATATTATTTCTATGAAGAGACAAAAGATTTTACTAGTAGCATTGAAATTAGCTACTTTGACTATTAGCTAAGGTTTAAGAAATATAGTGAGGTTTGATGGCAACAAGAAATTGTTCTATGAAATTTTATAAAGGATAAAGGAGGAGAAAATTCCAGATTAACCAGGATTATAGAGATCTTTTGCAAGATTAGCTCGTAGATGTAGAAGCTTTATACAGCTTAACTGCAAGAACAGCCTGAAAAATTAATTTAACTATAATTAACCAATAATATTTTGTATTATACTATTCTCTATGCTTTGATTTAAATATATGCTTAAAGTTACATTAATAGTGAAGAAATCTAATAATTATTTAAAATATTATTAAGGTCAACATAAATTTTGGTATAAAAGGTTGGTGAAGAAAAATTAGTTGATAATTACTAAAACCATAATAATCTTTTGTATATAAAAAGGTGTTATTGTATAAATGCATTAAAAGTAAATATTGGAATAAATGAACATTTAACCCAAGAAAATATGCATATAGACATACTGCAAATGTAATATATACAAATAAGATATATAAAAGAATCAAGTGATAATAAAGTAAGAGATTAAGTATATAAAAGCTGTATTTAAATTTTGTAGTGAGATTTCCAGAAGCTAATACATGGCAATTATACTCAAGGAATTTTAAATACTAGAAGATCTTTTATTTAAAGATTAATTTTAAATTTCAGATATTGCTTTATTTCAAAAGATTCATATAATTATTACAATAACTTTTAAAATGTTAATTTGGTTGTAAAATAAGGAGATGTTCAATTTGTAGAAGCTTCTGTTATGAATAAATAAATATGTTGTAGATAACTAACAATCATTTCTTACTAGATTTTCTCGACATTATTTCTCAAATTATAACTATTCACAAAACAATAAAACAATTTTAAATATCGAATTTCCTAAATTAATACACAAACTTGAAATGGCTGAACCTCAATGTCTAGAAAGTTCCATTGAATAATATCTCCTTCAAAAAAATATTAACTACCAATTGGAACTGTTTTAAATTCACTCCTCACATCCACTCTTTACCCACGCACTATTTTTTAGCCAACTATCTTAAATATGCAATCGTAAAAATATGCATTGTTAACATCTTTCATAATTTCACCACACATATGACACTGGGCAGCATGAGTTTTCTAATCCAATGATATATATCCAAATCCACATTACGCAATAGATGTAAGATTGAACCTACTACAACCGTATTTTCTGCATGTTCCCTCTAAATTTAAGCCAGGAGCAGTAGTTGTGGATCTAAAATAACTTGGATCTCATTCTCTAGTTTTTCCACCTTATAAACTAGAAAATGAGAGGGGTGGGAATAATAACATCATCATTCCACCATATAAATTAAGACTGAGGTGGATTGTATGCTTTGATTTAATTTAATAAAATTCTAAAGTTCTGGAGTCTTCAAGCTACTTTCCTCTATGAATCAGTCTTATTTCATTAGAAGGTATTAGTTCTCGTTCTTACAGTTGTTTCTTAATACTTTCAATGGTGGTATCTTATAACACGTCAAGTGTCGTTGTCTTCCCGTAAAGGTTTTTCACAAAGACTTGCATATTTATAATAAATCTATAAATTATGTTTCTTATTTAAGCAAAAAATATAGATTTAGTTGGAAAATGTTTTAAAATCAAGAAGTTAGAATTTGATATATGAATTACCTAAATTACTAATAAATTATGGGCTCTACTGAAATTTGCAAAAGCATTCATTATTTATAGTTTATTTTAAAATATTAAAATTCTACTAGCTAATCGATTTTATTTCTTGTATAGTGTTATTAATCAGGCTTATATTCATACATTAAGCAAAGGGATAACATTAACAGTTTTCTATATAAGTAATTAGGTCTAACAAAATGAAATCTCATCCATTTATTTCGTAGTAGATGCTTCAGTTACCGTATAAGATGTTTAGGTTCGGATCCAGCGTAGGCACTTTTTGCAACTATGTAAAGGAACCATCATGGGTGTAAAATCTAGGACATTATGATCAAAACATAATCGTTGCATTTATGGGTTTGGTGAGCATTACGGAATAAATAAAAGGGAGTTCATTATGTTGAGCCTAAAATTTTCTAGTTGGGGAGTTGTCCGAATGTGGAGTAGTTAGTTGGAGTTGGTACTTATATAAATGGCTCTATTCTGGATTATTCTAGGTCTATTGATGTAATAGCTCGGAGTAACAACTGACCTGTAGTGTTGGCTTGTCCTTACCGTACATCTATACAATAAGATCCGGGGAGTATCATTTGAGCGAGCCGGCTGGAGGAGGAGAGTCGTTATAAGACTCTCAATCTCAGGTCGGGCATCTTAAATATATATTATATTACATATGTTTGACTTGCCTATGCATTAATATATTCTATATTACTCTCTTAATATACAAAACAGGTAATCTAATCACAAAATTTAGGTAAAAAATATAACTTAGTATTAATTATACGATTACTATTATGAAATTCAATCTTCGCAAAGTAGTAAAATGAATTTGTTTAACTTTATCCTCTTCTTCTTATTGTGAAACAAACTAAGTCTGGATTGTGTAAGGGTGTAAGGGTGTAAGGGTGTAAGGGTGTAAGGGTGTAAGGGTGTAAGGGTGTAAGGGTGTAAGGGTG